>AP028440.1:14638158-14894193 GCA_036509395.1 Antheraea yamamai | reverse complement strand
TAAATACTATATAAGTTTTAGCTTTTGACCACACTATCATCTGATGTTAAATAACGATGTAGTCTATGGTGGTAAAGATGTTAAACTTGGAGGTGGAAGTAAGAAGTATAACTTCTAACGCGTGTACATAAGTACACACACATTTTTGTAACTTCGGACCGCCCCCTCCCCCTGGTCAGCAAAAGTAAGCAACGCTTATACCCCTCCCCCCATGCTTACGTAAACATTTATATAAGTATTTTTAAATCTGTTCTGGTTAAATAAACAAATATTGCTGACGTAATCACCGTCCAGACCTCTCCATCCCCTATGTCATCAAAAATAAGCAAATCAACGAGCCCTCACACCCCCATCAGTACTTACGTAATACTTTAATGGCCCCCTATGTGCCTGGCGACTAATTATCAACTTTCGGGTGGCTAGCAAGCCGAACCTAGAAGAAAGCCCTACCACCATGCAATTAGTTGTACTATGGCTATATTCTAATTTATGATAACACTAGCGGGCTCGACGGACGTTGCCCCGTCCTGATAATAAAAAAAAACTTTAAGGTATATACCTAAACCTTCCTCATGAATTACTTTATCTACTGGTGATAATCTGTTCAGTAGTTTTTGAGTTTATCGCGAACAGACAAACAGACAGACGGACTGATATGGCAGAGGACTTTGTTTTATAATATGTTCAATATTTTTGATGCTTAGTACTTGTCGTTGGTAAAGAACTGTTTAAAATGTTTTTATTGATGGCATTACAAATATTTAATTTTAACGTACATTTTTTCAAATATTTGATTCCATAGAAATATTGTTCTGAAAATAACAAACACACGAATTTTTTTTGCCAAATAGGTGCGTCCGTTCGGAAATGATGCGCTTACATACATTCGGCAATTTATTTTTATTCAATAGATTGTAGCTGCCATTAAAATATTTTCACATTTTATATGTAAGCCTTTCTTGAATTCCTTACAGTGCTTGAAGCCCGTATGTGGTTGGAGATAGCTAGGTTAGTGCGTTCACGCTGGGAGCGGAGAGACCACGTTAATGGTTCCCTGCTGGAAAAAACTCATACATTCTCATAAAAAAAATAATACGAAAATATTCTATAAGATTTAATAGGTGCATTTGTCCGAGAAAATACTCATAAAAACTCATAACGGCCATAACTCAGAGATCTTATGAGTAGCTTCAGTGTCTCATAGAATCTCATCATATTTTAAGTAAAAATCTAGAATCTTATGAGTTATAATGGATGTAATGTAAAAGTTATAAGAATTAATGAGCACATGTTTAGATTACAAATATTCATGAGATTTAATGAGTGGATTAAAAAATCGTAAAGAAGCAATCAGAGAGATTTAGAAATGATGTTGTATTGATGGCTATTAATTTTTAATTCAGATGAACTATGTTCAAAAAAAGGTATTAATGAAAAAATTACCTGTAATAAAATATAAAAAAAAACACGTTAATAACTGGTTCTGAACATTGATGAAAGTTGAACAAATATATATATAAGATTAATATTTGAATAAAAAATAAAACTTGTATGTGTTGCTCTGTAAACATAGAAAGTTTATTTATTACATAATAAATTACAGAAAACTATGCTAATTACATAATTACCTACATAAATACCCACCTGTAAACATAGAAACGACATTTCAAGTTTATCTTTTAAAATTTTACTTTCTACAATTTTTCTGTAATATTTTATAAATTACTTTGACATGACATTACGTTTATTTTTAATAGGTATACAGACTTAATTTACTACAGAGTTTGTAACTGGAAGATGATGAAACTCCATGTAATATTTAAGAAATACATTTTCTTTACATATATACTCAACACATATTATTTATTAATTTAAATAAGTTAGAACAATAAATAAAAAAGTAATTTTAAACAGTACAGTAAAATGTTAATGCCATAGAAACACTTTTTAATTTTGACTTAAAGAATTTTAATTTTTTTGTTCATATAAATAAATAATTTAAAACTAAATAAAAACAAAACAAAATGCTCTTAAACAGTATGGAAAAATGTTAAGACTGTTGTCTTAAATCAATTTGCAAAATTTGCAAAACTGATCAATTTTTAATTTTTACTGAGCCAATATCAATTTATTTATTTATATAAATGAGTATTGTGGTGGTCTGAAGATTTAGTCACTTTAACGACTTGGGTATGGTCCTCAGAAGCAGTTACACATATGCTTGCAGGTAGAAATCTTGCTTGATATGTTTGAGCAACTCCTCTTCAGTTTCTGTAAAAGAAAAAAAAAATTCATTATAAGTAATTTACATAAATTCATATTGACAACCACATGAGATTGCAATTCAATATATATTTTGTTACATTAATTCATCTTTAGTACTGTCCGATTACGTTTGCTGACATACAGATGAAATACAGATTTAAAAAAAGAACAATATTTAAAATTAGTCCAGAAGGTCATATTGAGTTGCATTTTCTTCTGTTAGTTGGAGTAATCTTAATCATTGAAATTGAAATATAAAAATAATAGTGATTAAAAGATAAAATTCTAAGTAATTAATAAGAAAAACAAATAGAAATCCCGAGACTAAATAATTTGAGAAGAACAAAGGATACCATAGGATCTCATAAATTTTTAAATTGAAATGAAGTACGATAGAATCTTATAGCTTTCAAAAATTCAAATGTTAGAGAAAGTATTACATTTTTTTTGAAATTATTACTATGAGTCTAAATCTCTCGTACAAAGAATAAGAAAATGATTTGAAATAGTTGAATGGTTAAAACAATTATTATACTCTAATCGATATAAATCAATAATTTTGTAGATTAAAAAAATATTTTTACAATGCTCTCAAATTGTATACTATAAATTCTTCGAAAAAAAAAGAAGTTAAACAATTTTTTGCATTGAGACAAAAAAAACTCAGAAGAAGTCCTTGAAATTGTTTAAAATCGAAATAAAATTATGGGATTTTATAAATTATGAACTTAATAACATAGAATCTTTATACAATCTCATAACTTCTGAAAACCTATGAATAGGACTAAAATGATTATAAACTAAAAATAATTTATAATTGACTAAAAATAATATTAACATTTATTATTACAGTTAACATTTTGTATTTTAATTTTACTGAAAATAACATTTATAAAAATATTGTTAACTAACCTGCTTTGAAAGATACCACGTGCATTGTTCAGTTTTGTGACCAATTGTAATATTAAATTTTTTCGTAGGCAAGGCATATATATTATACCTCGAACTCCTGGTTCTCGTTCACGTTCACAATTTTTCCGAGTATTATAATGTACGCAAACATTTTTCACTTCTAAGCATCACAAAAAATCTTCACGAACAATAGATAATAATGTTGCACTTTCCCCACTTCCTATAATATTATAAAGAGGTAAAGTTTGTGACGTTGTGGGTTTGTGAGTTTGTGACGTTGTGACGTTGTGGCGTTGTAAGGGGTAATCTCAGGAACTACTGGTCCGATTTGAATAATTCTTTCAGTGTTATATAGCTCATTCATCGAGAATGGTTATAGGTTATATATCATCACGCTACGACCAATAGGAGCGGAGCACAGATGAAAAATGTTTCAAAATCGAGATGTTTTTTTTTTAGAGCTTCTGCTGTGTGTCAGCGTTAGCCCAGAGTAAATTCAAATTCAAACTCAAAAACACTTTATTCAATTTAGGCCCTAAGAAGGCACTTATGAACGTCAAAACTACCATCGGTTCGGAAAACAACCCAGTCATCGAGAAGAACCGGCAAGAAACTCGATCTGGTTTATCTTTTTAACAAATATATATAATATTTAGAATAAATAGTAGTAATATAATATAATATAATAGTAGTAACTATTACTACGCGGGCGAAGTTGCGGGCAGGGGCTATAATCTATATACTAATATTATAAAGAGGTAAAGTTTGTGACGTTGTGATGTTGTAGGGGGTAATCTCAGGAACTACTAAACCGATTTTGAAAATTCTTTTACCAATATAAAGCCACGTTATTTATGAGTGTCATAGGCTACATATCATCACGCTAAGACGAATAGGAGCGGAGGAACAATGAAAAATGTTTTAAAATCGGGGTATTTTTTCCTTTTGAGAGCTTCCGCTGCGTCTTGCCCAAAATAACTATTCCACGCGTGCGAAGTCGCGGGCAGAAGTTATTAACTAATTATATTATCTATAATCTATACTAATATCATAAAGAGCTAAAGTTTGTGAGGTTATAGGGGGTAATATATGGGAAGTCGGAGAAAAATGGTCGAACGAAAACGTTTCTTACGAACGCTGCCTTAATTATGAGATATATATGATTGAGTTCTAGAGAAAAGTTGTAGCTTGATAATGCCTATTACCGCCCAACGAAGTTGGCACGGGTCGGCTAGTACTTATTAAACTCTTTGTTCCCCACACATTCCGACGAGCTTTTGTCGAATGACGTAACTAACGACCGAAAGGGGTTCGAACCGGAAGAGCAACATCCCTCTCTAACATACTTCAATTTCGCTACAGCGCTCTCACTCTTTAAGGTGTCTGTATTTCATCATTTTAATTTTAATACACGATTATGAATAGAATACAATGGTTCAAATTTTTTTTTAATATTTCAAATCTATAGTTTTTTTTTAATGTATATAATGATTAACAATTTTTTCATAAAATTAGAATATCGTGTAAATTGATCCGAAAATGAATTTTATGGGATTTTATCTTGAATTCCGGGCCTTTTTAACGTATAGAATATTATAAGTTGCAGTACATTTTGATGTGTATTTGTCCGCGGAAATACTCATAAATAGTCATAAGAATTTCAATTGCAATTGCTCATAATTTTCTTATAAATTGTCGATAATTTCTTATGAGCTACTTTTCTTTTAATTTTCCACATAAAATCGCATAGAAATGCGACTTCAAATTTAATCTCGAAGTTCTCATAAAATCTAAAAGATATTATTAATTAATGGAATTACTCATAAAATGTCATAACGACAAAGAAGTAATACTTTTATGAGAATCTATGAGTTGGTGAACTACTGATAAAATATCATAAAATATTTAAGAGAAAATTTTCTCTGGCTCATACGTTTATAAGTAAACCATAAAATCTTATAGATTATTTTTTTCCTATGATATTCTATAAGATTTTTCCAGCAGGGTTCCCATGACGCCGAATATGAGATAGAAACCCTTTGGAGCAATGACGACGTACACAGCGTTGAAGTCAGAAATTATGTTTATTAATATATGCTATTGTAGTCATAAAAAACAAAAATGATTTGTGGTTCAGTTCGAAGTTCATAGAAAAGTATTTACTCTACAGGAATTAATTAAACTCCCTATTGACGTAATTACTCAATTCAATTATTTTAATATGTAAAATGACATTGTGATATTGTTTACGTTTTCGATAAATTAAGTTCAAAATAATCATTGTTAAAATAAATTTTATATGTATATAAGTAGATATAATTTCGATTGTGAAATTATACTTTGTTGATAGAATATAGTCAATGTTTATGTAGTCTTAAATAATGAAAAATAATATAACAATATATTTCGATTTATTAAAATCCATAACCACATTTCGGAATTTGTTAAAAATATTGTAGACATATTGAAAAGAAAATTGTTAAAATTGTAGTAAACTCTTAACTTTAATAAAGTTTCCTGATACTTTTCCTTTATTATATTAAAGAATATGTAATAATACTAATATTTATGACATAAAAAGAATGAAATTATATATATTATCGTGTACATCTTTATATATACTAGAAATGTAGATTTAATACTAAGCGCCTACGAACTAGTTAAGTACATTAAAAAATAGAAAGTGTGACAAAAGATCCTTTACACTTTAACTACGGCCTTTCCGTAATTTTCCCCGTCCAACATTCCGACGAACGCGTCAAACAACTTATCAAAACCCTCTGTGACATGCTCTCTAACTTTTAGTTTGCCCGTCTTGATCCAGGTAACCAAGTCAATGAAAGCATTTGACCAGTCAGGCCATCTCCACACAAGGAAACCTTCTATTTTCAATTGCTTAGATACTAAACTCGGTTGCAAAATCGAGGCTTTGGGTAGTTTACTTGAATCTTCATTGTAAGCACTTATACTACCGCAGACTGAAACCCTACCGAATAAATTCATTTGATTTATGATTATGCTGCTCAGTTCCCCGCCGACATTATCAAAATAACAATCTACGCCTTTAGGTGCAGCTTTTTTTAGTTCTGTGAAAACGTCTGCGGTTTTGTAGTTTAAAGCCTTATCGAAACCCAGTTCTTGTTCTAGCCATTTCACTTTGTCATCAGAACCGACGAATCCGATCACTCTGCAACCTTTAAGTTTAGCTATTTGTCCAACGAGGGAACCTACTGCTCCGGCTGCGCCTGTTACTACAACCGTTTCACCCGCTTTGGGTTGGCAAAGGTTTAAAAAGCCAAAGTAAGCTGTCGCTCCTGGCATACCAACAGCACCGACTCCTAGCGATTCGGACAAACCTTGCAGATCCGGTAACTTGTAAATCTTTTCTTCTAGGGTCTTATTAAGTAATTCTTTCGGCTTGAAGACGTAGTAGTCACACCAACCCTTGCGAGAGACAACTTTTGTTCCCACAGGGTATTCTGCATCTTTCGACTCTTCAACCACTCCAACTTGAAAGCTGAATTGATCGTATGGTAATTTTTGATGTGCATTATAAGCTCGGAGGTAAGGGTCGACGCTGATCCATTCTGCTTTCACTAGTACCTCACCATCTTTTATTGGTGGTATTTCGTACGTTACCAATTCATAGTCTTCTCTCTTAGGTGGACCTTTGAAGTAGTTTTTCACCACGTATTTTCTTGCTCGTACCATTGTTTTAGTCAATGTCGATTTTCTTCAAAATATTGATGATTTGACCTCGGCTTTATGCAGCAGCAATCTGAATATGTAATATAAAAACTATTAGTACTTGAACATCTGCTTTACTTATGTATCATAGAACATAAAAAATCATAAAAAAGTTTAATTACTAATTGTTTTTTCTCGAACTGATTACGCTATATGCCTGACGAGCTTTCACAGCTTCAACACTAGTTACTAATATGGGGACGATGTTTGTACGCAGGAGGTATTCTATAAAACATGATAATATGTATAATGATATGATAATATGTATTTATGACACAGGATATTCTGCAAGGTCTGATACGGTATTTTTTCCTTATATATTGTTTTTGCGCTTGTCTGTTTTTTTTTTGTTGTCATTATGGTTACCGAGTTGTCAGGCATCATACGATTGGAATTCAAGGTGCTTTTAAAATGTCATGTTTTTTTGGAATATTATAAACATAAGATTATTTCGGTATATTTAATGTAATTATACACGAGGCCTTTCCTTTCTGCTTTTTTTTTGTTTTTTGTATGTTTTAGCGTTGGTTCATCATCTCACCTGATGTTAAATGACGATGTGGTCTTAGATAGTAACACCATAAACGTAGAGAACAAAATAACTTTTTTTTTATATCATAGGTGCCAAACGAACATGCGTGTCACCTGATGGTAAGTGATAACCGCCGTCTATAGACACTAGCAACACCAGGGGAGTCACAAGTGCGTTGCCAGTCTGTGTTTGGGGGAAAGGGGAGGGGGAAGGGGAGTACTCACTGACCGAACGAAACGTAACAATGCAAGCACTGTTACTTCACGTCGGTTTTCTGTGAGAGGGTAGTACCCCGGGCAAGCCGACCCATTCATGCTGAAACCAGTAAGAGCTTCAGCGTGGCTCTACCACCAGAAAGACCGCTGGTCACTACCACTACTTGATCAATCAGACTAGTGAAAACACACATATAGATACTTGGCGACAGATTTTTATATCATAAAGGTGATTACAGTTTAAATAAAATCCCTAACATATTCTTATGATATCAATTCGATGTTTTCTATCACCGTAAGCACTCACTTATTACAGGATTCGAACCTACGTCGATCAAACAGTGTTTAAGTAAGCTCCAGCAACTCCGTAATATACTTGTTTCCTACTCCATACAATAAAAAAACGTGAGTGCGTGTAACCGACACACGTGATTGAAATAAAACTTCTTTGGCGTTATAAGAGATGGCGATTAAGTTAAAAATTAATTCTATTGTATGATTTTTATTATTATTCATTTTTTTTGCGTCCTTTTCTATATTTCTGTTTACTCTATAACAAAGAGTTGCTAATACTATTTTCTGTGTTATTTAAGTTCCGAATTAGGCGATAGATGGCATTACAGATAATAAAGCTTTGATTTAATTTGTTACTTACATTGAAACGATATGGCGTCACGGTCGCGCGTCCATATATACATAATTCATTCTATTGTATGATTTTTATTATTATTCAATTTAATATCTGTTATTAAAATTTTTCTTTTGAAAAGTATTTGGTTGATATGTTTATAAACTATTTATTGACAAAATCAAAAATATTTAAAAACCGGATGGTACAGAAACGTGACGCCATATTGCCGTAACAAACTTCCGTTGCATTGTCATTCAGTTAACTCCTAGTCGCGCCTACAGAAGTTTTACTTCAAAAAACTCTTGTCTCTATACTAAATTGTATAAAATAGTATGTATACGTGTTTTTTTTATTTCTTAATGAAATTTATGCCAACGCTTGTGCATATAACTTAGTTTTCTTGGTACATTTTATTTTTTATTTTATATCTTACTATATTCTTGTCGGTGAAGTGATTCGCTGTGAAAACTTTGAGAGCGACGACCAGATGTTACACAATATAAATACGGGCGTAAGTTGCAACTTTGTCATGCTTTTTGGTGCCGTTTGAATAACTATATGTAATTAACTTTTTGCAATTACCCCATTTGCATATTAATTCAGGATAAAAATTAGTCTCCGTCTTTCTTCAAGCCTCATACTACCTTTAGGTAAGTCAACTTTTATTGGAATCGATTAGGTCGTTTCGTGAAAAGATATCAAATAAACAGACAATCAGTTTTGCGTTTATAATATTCTATTATAGTGTAAAGTATTGGCTGAGCGGAAACCTAGACTTTAGTATTGATTTCGAGTCAGTATTGACTTTATTTCTAGAATAGCTCCTTTACATTTGCATACAATGATGAATGAATATTGTTATTGATCGTTGAATTTCAACATGGCTAGGCTACTAGGACATCATGTAAAATGTTTTTACACTATTTATTTTACTATAATAGCTCGCCACTAGGTGTCACTAGAGGCTATACTTTATTATTAAGTTTTATATTATCACTAGCGGGCCCGGTGGACGTTGTCCTCCTTTGATAATTTAAAAGATCCTAAAATCTAACGGCAGCGCTACCTACCGAGCCCAATTTTGAATCTAACCATTCTCGAATCCATTGAAACACACAAAAAAATTCATCGAAATTGGTCCAGCGGTTTAGGAGTTCAGTCACATAAACACGGACACAAGAATTATACATATAGAGACTTAACGCGGACGTAGTCTCGTACTGTTGTTAGTTGTTATTATGAAAGTCATCATAAAACTCAATAATACATTTTTCTATCCTTCGAAATAATTATCTATAGCGTAATCATACAATTATTACATTTGTCATGTTTTTGTAATAAAAAATAACATAGAATTACAAGGTTAATAAACAATGGTGCTTACCGTGAACTGGCATATCTATTATTTATCATATTAAAAATATATTAATTAAATCTCTATTATGATATACAAAAACTTTGCGAAGATTTATGTTTAGTTGTTAACCTTGAAAATACGTTTAAGGTCTCAGTCTAGACGGAAGCATCGAATCGCGTTTCAAGGCGTATATTCTAGAATACTAATCTGTACTTAATATTCATACTAATATAAAGCCGAAGAGTTTGTTTGCTTGAATGCATTAATCTCAGGAACTACTGGTCCGATTTGAAAAAATATTTCAGTGTTAGATAGCTTATTTATCGATGAAGGCTTATAGGCTATATCAATGAAGAATGTTTCAAAATCGTGTTTTTTTTTCTTTTGAGAGCTTTCGCTGTGTGTTAGCGTTAGCCTAAAGTAACTATTCCACTAACTATAAATGTGTCGTTACATTGCAGAATGAGCTAAATCCAATTTTTGCCGCTCTTAATATTTTAAAATATGAATATCATAAAAATAAAACTAAAAACCTTATGAACGGCAAACTACATTCTCGGTGTATAAAAATTGGAAATCTTAAAGAAATTTAATGTTACATGAACGATTAAAACTGGATTTAGCTCATTTTGCTCATCATTAAGCTCATACGGAGGAGTTGTTAGACTCAAATATCGAACATCAAGAAAATAGATCTAAATAGTTTTGACACACATGACGTCACTTTAATACATAGCAGCCGGTACGGGTGGCTAGTTATATTCAAAAATTAAAACGATTGCCGGTTTCTTTTCAAATAAACGTGCGTTTATCAAAAGACGGTCAAGTCCTAAGTTGTTATGAAAAAATACTGAATGAAAGTGAATTTAATAACAGTTATCGAATCAAATTCTAGAAATATATTAATAGCTTTAAAGATTTAGTACTTTGTCCATTCTATTACATATTAGGGAAGTGTTACATAATTTATTATTTTCCTTTGCAACTATATCTATTTTTATCATTAATTTAGTAAAATAAAACGCTACTTACCGATAAAAATAAAGAACTTTACGATAAGATTTTTACAATCAAATACGATAAACAGACTCGTCGCACGTCCGCCCCGATCAACCGGCACAACAGACTGATTACTAGAAACTAGAGAATAAGAACTTTGGGTAAAGGATTTATAGGTTAGTTTTTACGCGCTCAGTAGTTTAACTGGCGTACGTATAAAGTATACGACACCAAACAGCATATTATATGAACGAACACTAAGATTATGTAGCATGACTTGCATTTTTGAATTACATGCAGACGGATCTAGAATTATTCGTGTTTTCATCATTTTTTTTTACATATGGATTCCGATATGACTTAATCTAATGAGTGTCTCGCGATGAGTCTCGCGATGAGAACTCTCTAATGAATTTGGCGCGGACTATACGTTAAATTAGTTGCATTGGAGGCATGTTTACAACAGTGTATCGACACACTGATAATATCAATAGAACATTGTCGATATTTGGGTAAATTGATTTTGTTTAACTGAGGATACAATAATCGATATCGATATAGTTGAATAATCCTGACTAATATGATAACGCGATTATGCGTTTTTGAAGTCAAAATTTCTTTAGCGGCGTTGTGAACTTTTTTTGGGATGGGTAAAAATGTAAAACTCGCGTCAGGACACGTGACCTGATCGAAAATTCGTAAGACGGACGGAGAGTAGACCGCCGGCGCGGCGTAGGAGAGGAAGTAATATCCCCCTGTCTTTCCACCACGCGACGAAAATGTATGCCTGCTCCTGATGTTTCGTTTAAGCGACGCAAGGCACTTGCGCGAGTGTCCGTGTGTGTTGGTACTACAGCCTGCTACGCAATCCACAGATGGTTTTAGAGATTAGATTAGAGATTGGCGATGATGATGATGGTAAAGAGTCGTTGAAATTATGGATGAAAGTTGATTTTTCGGAGAGATAAACTTTTTAATGTAAAATAATTGTAATAGTTCTGAATTTTTTATCTATACTAATATTATAAAGAGGTAAAGTTTGTGAGTTTGTGAGTTCGTGACGTTGTGGTGTTGTAGGGGGTAATCTCAGGAACGACTGGTCCGATTTGAATAATTCTTTCAGTGTTATATAGCTCATTCATCGAGAATGGTTATAGGCTATATATCATCACGCTAAGGCTAATAGGAGCGGAGCACAGATGAAAAATGTTTCAGAATCGAGATGATTTTTTATTTTTCAGAGCTTCTGCTGCGTGTCAGCGTTAGCCCAGAGTAGTAACTATTACTACGCGGACGAAGTCGCGGGCAGGGGCTAGTGTAATATAAATTGTCATGTTTGTGTACGATAGCGCAATAAATGAATATTGTATTTTACCACATAAATGATAGTACTTTTATATTGATAAATAAAGCAATTCGTGCGAAATTATTCCCAAACTATGCCAAAATATTCAAAAATGCACAACGTTAATGTTCAAACTTTCACTTCTGACGGCACTCCCGGAGTGCAACCCGTTGTTTTTTTTATTTGTCTGTTTGTTGCGCTTTCACGCTTACTCAACTGACAATCATAAAATTTTGCATACATTTTGATAGAGATACAGAATATGATATAGATTTCATGCAGAAAAAAGTATTATTCCCGAGAGATAGGTGAAATCTGCATTAACTTAACTAAAATAATACTCATTAAAAACAATTTCATTTATATTGTATTTATACAAAATTCTCACTTACCTTCTACAAAATAACTTTTGCTCGCTTTGATGTGGATTTGTTCTATCCCTCGAGAAAAGTACATTCTTCTGGATGAGGTACCATATACCCTTTTCTGTACCTTTATAACGCGTTGGCAAAATATCATGACGACCGGTTAAGTGGTTTAGAGGAGAAAGCGTAAAAACAAACAAATAAATTCATTTTCACATTTACAGTACTACATATAATTTCTCTTTTAGAGGATATTCTATCTTTTTTTTCGCTACGCTTTCGCTTTTCAGACTACGCTATTGGCCTGGTAGGGCCTTTACAGCTTCATCGGACTACTAAGGCGAGAGCTTAAGGCACTCAGCCGATTTTATTCAGACTACTAGCTGAAGGGTGCACGGCACACCTCAGCTTGGGCTGTTGTAGATACCGCGGATCTGACCTAGCTAATACATCACATATTCGTTTGTGAATCATACAATTTAAATGTCACCATTTTCTACGGGTTAGGTTATGGGGATGAGCAATTAGCCGGCGGCGAAGGTACCAGTAGTAATTGGCGATGAGCGCATCATATCCAAAAGTTTCTAAGGACACTCCCATTGTATTTACAGTAGAATACAAAGACCCAATGGCGAAATATTAAAAAATCATGATCTGCTTCATGAACCATATACTTCATGTGTTATAGGCTCACGTCTGACCACTGTAAACCTGATATGGTAAGGGTTCATCTAAATTATGATAACACATGAAACTTCGCATACCAAATATCTTTTTTACCACCGCGATTTTGCAAATTATTAGTCATCGATTTTAATTATTGTTTAACAAATCATGCTCTTACGGAGTGTTGACTTTATATTGTAATGAGCGATAAGGCGCCTGGTAAAAATTGGTTTTTGTAGTTTTAATAAATTTTATGCAAGCTCATGCGAGGTCAGATATGAACGAAATGTGTTTTTGATTAAAATAAGCATGCTTGCCTATTGTACTATTTTATTAGGCTATTTCCTATTTTATAGGAAAGGGTAATTTCAATATCAGGATACCTACCATGTAGAGATATCTATTTTCTAGCTGTGCCTCGCAGTTTCAATCGTTTTTATTTATTCCGTCCGCACTATTTCGTTCTTGTTGAGCATATATATATATATTTCATCATTTCAAGGATTTCATCCTTGTGATTGACCCTAACGATCAATGCAATAAAATTACAGTGTGTAATTTATAAAGATTATAGTCGGTTCGATTCCCGAGTGAAGCAAGAGAATTTTCGAAAATCTTTGAATGCAGTTTTATTTCTTTTCATAAATAAAGACATGTTTATTTGGAGTAAAATTCGCTATCTCTATTATTTAGAGTACTTTCCCTCCAGGTTTTGAATGAAATCTTCGACTATATTATAACGTGAGCCCGAACCTACGGCGATAAAAACAGCGGCCAAAAAGATTGACGAGGACTTTATGTGAAATTTCAACATAATCGTTTCATTACTTAATGCATGACAAACTAAATAGTTTAACAAACAAACTCATATTCTCATTTATAATATTAGTAAGCACCAGTAAGGATATCGATTCCTTTAAAGGTTGTAGCTTGACGTTAGATAGTCTGTAATTGTCGTCAATAAACAGACTATAAAATGTAAATTTGACGGGTATGGAATTAGTCCGTTCAAAAAGAAAACTGTGCTATATAATAACATGCGATATATTATCATGAGATGATAAAAAACAAACATACATACTTATTTCGTATGCAATAAATATTACAATAATAATAAAAAGAAAAACTTAGAAATAAACAAGTAAAACATAACTAGAAACAATAACTTATAAAATATGCAATTGATATGTATGCGTTTCAATTAATCATATCCTATATTTTGTTTTATTGTATTTTATTTATTTAATTAGATTAAACTTTATAAGATAACATTAATTGTTAAATTACCAATTAATTAATCAGGACATCGTTAAAAGAGTTCAAGATATTCTTGTTATATTATTTACGTGAAAAATTATAATCCAGTTTCATCCGTGAAAATATCTACTGCAATACATCAAGTATAGTTAAGAAATATTTGGTAGACTATAAATATTATATCTTATCATATATTTATCACCAAACAGTGCACTTTTCTTTAGGGTTCATCCGTGACCCGAGAGGGCATCTAAAGTCTCTGGCAAAATCGTGGGAATTCGACAGCGTACCAATAACTCGAAATATACCTGGGGAATGGACGGCTGTCTTTAATTTATTCCGCATGGCCTCAGGTCGCATCGCACCACACCACACCTGTGGATATACTTAATTTTAAATTGGATATCATTTATGTTTAATGAGTTGATGTCAATTTGCCTTCCACTAATAATTATTCACTCCCTTTATATATCAGAAAACAAGGAATCCAACAATAAATTGAAATCTGTTTTTTTTCCATTTCAATATTCAACATAGTGCAAGAGAATAAATATTACGAATGTATATCATGCAAAAGTTTGTTTTGCTAGTAAAATTGTTGTCTCATATTTAATATTCATTATGTACCTAGAAAGTAAATACAGAATTATAAGTAAAGATAGATTTGTCAAAATTAAAAATATTATGCTAATTATACAATTATAACATTATAACCGCTTCGGACACCATCGTAGTCATCGAGAGAAACTCGATCAGTTTTAATGTTTTTTAGGATACTTTTTTTTATTGAACTATAGAGTTATTGTTATTATTTGCTTATTATTTTTACTTATTGCCTATCGATAATAACATTTGCTTGCCTCCTATTATTTGAATTGAATTGATGGATTAATTGACCGGCAAATCAGTAATATGCTTTGGGAGCTAACTATAAAACCAAGGACCATTCAATAATAATATATAACACGGGATGGCTAATTTGTTATTATTTCAAGTATTAAACTTATGCGATTGTTTTTCAAATTCTGGTCTAAAATTTCTCAAAATCGATATTGTTCCATTTAAATATATTAAATTTTAATAAGGCATCAGTACATTCTTGCTGTTTATACCAACCGTATAAGATAGGTCAATCAATAATTACACGTTTAATTATTAATAAAGTTTACAAATCGAAGAGATAAACTGATAAATTATCCATGCCAATACGAAATAGTAGTCATTTTTGACGCAATTCCTTGATCTGGGCACATTTCCGCAATAAATGATAGCTATTATCGGTATTCTGATATGTTTATAATTTGTTCAATTATTTGTATTTCCACTTAATATACCTGCGCAAAGTTGAGGAAGAACAGTTGAGTATGTGTATGATTAAGCCCCGGAAGAGTTTCACCAGCCGTACCGTGTCGTTCCACCCAGTGTAAGTATGCGCGGAAGGCTTGCTTTACTCCGCCGTTGTCTGCAATGTTCTCACCCTGATACATAATAAACAAGTCGAGAAGAAGAAAGTATAAAATGTAGGTTATACCTTTTTCAATAAATATATATTTTGTCGTTAGATTCGTCTTAACCCTGCTGGAAAAATCTTATAGAATATTATAGGAAAAAAAATATCTATAAGATTTTATGATTTACTTATAAACGTATGAGCCTGAGAAAATTTTCTCTGAAATATTTTATGATATTTTATCAGTAGTTCACCAACTCATAGATTCTCATAAAAGTATTACTTCTTTGTCGTTATGAGATTTTATGAGTAATTCCATTAATTACTAATATCTATTAGATTTTATGAGAACTTCGAGATTAAATTTCAAGTCGCATTTCTATGCGATTTTATGTGGAAAATTGAAAGAAAAGTAGCTCATAAGAAATTATCGACAATTTATAAGAAAATTATGAGCAATTGCAATTGAAATTCTTATGACTATTTATGAGTATTTTCTCGGACAAATACACATCAAAATGTACTGCAACTTATAATGTTCTATACGTTAAAAAGGCCCGGAATTCAGGATAAAATCCCATAAAATTCATTTTCGAATCAATTTACACGATATATTAATTTTATAAAAAAAAATTGAATCATTGTATTCTATTCATAATCGTGTATTAAAATTAAAATGATGAAATACAGACGCCTTAAAGAGTGAGAGCGCTGTAGCGAAATTGAAGTATGTTAGAGAGGGATGTTGCTCTTTGTCTTTCGATACGAACCCGTTTTGGTCGTTAGGTCATTCGACAAAAGCTCGTCGGAACGTGTGTATCTATTGTTCGTGAAGATTTTTTGTGATACTTAGAAGTGAAAAATGTTTGCGTACATTAAAATACTCGGAAAAATTGTGAACGTGAACGAGATCCAGAAGTTCGAGATATAATATATATGCTTTGCCTACGAAAAAATGTAATATTACAATTGGTCACAAAACTGAACAATGCACGTGTAGTCCATTGAAAAGTTACATTTGGGGTTGCATTTTTTAGAGGGAGCAATTTTATTTTTTTTATGTGTAGGGGGGGTGAGTGAAAAAAAAAAAAAAAATTTGGGGGGGTCCCCCTCTTTCTCCGGGGGGGAAAATAAAAAAAGGGGGGAAAGAAATTTTATTTAATAAATATAAATAAAATTTTTTTTTTAAAAAAAAAAATTTTTTATTTTTTTTTTAATAAAATTAAATTTTTAAAAAATTTATTAAAAAAATTTTTTTAAAAAAAAAAAAAAAAAAAAAAAAAAAAAAAAAAAAATAAAAAAAAATAAAAAAAAAATATTTTTTTTTTTATTTTATTTTTTTTTTATTATTTTAAAAAAAAAAAATATATTAATATTTTTTTTTATTTTTTTTTTAAAAAAATATTTTATATTTAATTTTTTTAAAAAAAAAAAAAAAAAAAGAATAACAGGGGCGAGAAATAATTAATATTTTTCATAATTAAAAAAAAAAATTATATTAATATTTATATTTAATAATTTTTTATTTTTTTTTTTTTTTTTTTTTTTTTTTTTTTTATTTTTTATTATTAAAATTTTAAAAATAAAAAATTTTAAATAATTAATAAAAAATTATTATTATTTATAAAAAAAAAAAAAAAAAAAAAAAAAAATAAAAAAAAAAAAAAAAAAAAAAAAAAAAAAAAAAAAAAAAAAAAAAAAAAAAAAAAAAGAAATAATAGAAGAATAAAGAAAAAAAAAGGGAGGGAGAGGGGAGAGAGAAAAGGGGCGGAGAGAGGAGAAAGAAAAAAAAAAAAAAAAAAAAAAAAAAAAAAGAAAAAAAAAAAAAAAAAAAAAAAAAAAAAAAAAAATAAAATAAAAAAAAAAAAAAAAAAAAAAAAAAAAAAATAAAAAAAAATTTTATTTTTTTTTTATTTTTTTTATATATATATAAAAAAAAAAAAAAAAAAAAAAAAAAAAAAAAAAAAATAAATATAAAAAAAAAAAAAAAATAATAAAAAAAAGGGGGACAAAAAAAAAAGTGGTATCTTTGAAAGCAGGTTTAAAGTTAACAATATTTTATAAATGTTATTTTCAGTAAAATTAAAATACAAAATGTTAACTGTAATAATAAGGGTTAATAATAGGTCTTTACCTATGAAATTGCCGTTCTACAGTGCTGGTCATTTCAAATCAAAATAATTTTTGTTTGGCTAAAAATTCTAATTTCAAATTAATTTTATAATAATATAGAATAGAATATTAATATAATAATATAATATAATTTAAATAATAATAGAATTCTTTTTCCAAAAGTAGTCATTTGTTTATTGATTAGTGTTACATTTTCATAGCATTTCAATCTTTTTTGTCATCATGGATACGTTAAAAATTCGAGTAATTATGGAATATGAGTACCGTCGTGGCAGCAACGCGGCACAAGCGGCACGCAACATCAACGACGTTTACGGAGCTAACACTACAAACCAACGCACCACCTGTTATTGGTTTGCTCGCTTCCGTTCTGGGAATTTCGACCTGAAAAATGAACCTCGCGGTCATCCGAAGACTTTGGCCGACATTGACGAATTAAAGGCGATTGTGGAAGCCGATGATACACAATCTACGGCTGAATTAGCAGCAGCTTTCGACGTTAGCGTCAAAACAATATTGGTCCATTTGCGTCAAATTGGCAAGGTACAAAAGCTTGACAAATGGGTGCCCCACGAACTCAATGATCGCCAGCGCGAAGTAAGCGTCGCGACGTGCCTTGCACTGCTCAACAGACACACAAATGAAGGAATTTTGAACCGCATTGTTACCTGCGATAAAAAATGGATTCTGTTTGATAACCGCAAGCGCTAAGCAAGTTTGTTGGATCCTGGTTCAGCACCTAAACAATGCCCTAAACGAAAACTTACCCCTAGAAAAGTGATGGTCACTATTTGGTGGTCTAGTGCCGGTGTGATTCATCACAGCTTCTTACCAAACGGGGTGAGCATTACTGCAGATGTGTACTATGAAGAACTGAACACAATGATGGAGAAGCTGGCACATCTCCAACCAGCTTTGGTCAATCGCTCGTCTCCGCTGCTCCTGCACGACAACGCGTGACCTCATACTGCACAGCAGACGGTCTCCAAGTTGCAAGAACTGGGGTTGGAAGTTCTCCGTCATCCGCCCTACTCACCAGACCTTGCGCCTACAGTCTACTACTTTTTCCAGAATTTGGATAACTCCTTGGCGGGAAAAAAATTCAATACCCGAGAGGCAGTACAAAATGCCTTTGAAGAATTTGTTGCCTCCCGGCCAGCTGATTTCTTTAAGAAGGGCATCAATAAACTACCACTGCGTTGGCAAAGATGCATTGATTGCATGGGTGATTACTTCGATTAATACAAATAAAAAATACATGAAAAAAAATCGTTTAAATTTTTTCATACAAAACGGCAATCTCATAGGAATATTTTTACCTAATATTATTTTTAGTCAATTATAAATTATTTTTAGCGTATAATCATTTTAGTCATATTCATAGGTTTTCAGAAGTTATGAGAATGTATAAAGATTCTATGTTATTAAGTTCATAATTTATAAAATCCCATAATTTTATTTCGATTTTAAACAATTTCAAGGACTTCCGAGTTTTTTTTGTCTCAATGCAAAAAATTGTTTAACTTCTTTTTTTCGAAGAATTTATAATATACAATTTGAGAGCATTGTAAAAATATTTTTTTAATCTACAAAATTATTGATTTATATCGATTAGAGTATAATAATTGTTTTAACCATTCAACTATTTCAAATCATTTTCTTATTCTTTATACGAGAGATTTAGACTTAAGTAATAATTTAAAAAAAATGTAATACTTTCTCTAACATTTGAATTTTTGAAAGCTATAAGATTCTATCGTACTTCATTTCAATTTAAAAATTTATGAGATCCTATGGTATCCTTTGTTCTTCTCAAATTATTTAGTCTTGGGATTTCTATTTGTTTTTCTTATTAATTACTCAGAATTTTATCTTTTAATCACTATTATTTTTATATTACAATTTCAATGATTAAGATTACTCCAACTAACAGAAAAAATGCAACTCAATATTATGATCTTCAGGACTAATTTTAAATATTGTTCTTTTTTTAAATCTGTATTTCATCTGTATGTCAGCAAACTTAATCGGACAGTACTAAAGATGAATTAATGTAACAAAATATATATTGAATTGCAATCTCATGTGGTTATCAATACGAATTTATGTAAATTACTTATAATTAAATTATTTTTTTCTTTTACAGAAACTGAAGAGGAGTTGCTCAAACATATCGAGCAAGATTTCTACCTGCAAGCGGGGGGTTGGGTCCGCCCCTCTCCCCGGGGGGGGCGCGCGCGTGGGGGCCGGCGCGTTGCCGCCTTGGGGTGCTGGGGGGTGAGTGTTGTGTGGGGGGTGGAGGGGGGGTGGGATCGCGTCGGGCTGGGGGTGTTGGGCCCCCCCTAACCGGCAGCAATATGTGTAACTGCTTCTGAGGACCATACCCAAGTCGTTAAAAGTGACTAAATCTTCAGACCACCACAATACTCATTTATATAAATAAATAAATTGATATTGGCTCAGTAAAAATTAAAAATTGATCAGTTTTGCAAATTTTGCAAATTGATTTAAGACAACAGTCTTAACATTTTTCCATACTGTTTAAGAGCATTTTGTTTTGTTTTTATTTACAGTTTTAAATTATTTATTTATATGAACAAAAAAATTAAAATTCTTTAAGTCAAAATTAAAAAGTGTTTTGGTGGGGGGGAGGGAAAATTAAGAAGTTTTTCTATGGCATTAACATTTTACTGTACTGTTTAAAATTACTTTTTGATTTATTGTTCTAACTTATTTAAATTTATAAATAATATGTGTTGAGTATATATATTTGTTCAACTTTTATCAATGCTCAGAACCAGTTATTAACGTTTTTTTTTATATTTTATTACAAGTAATTTTTTCATCAATACCTTTTTTGAACATAGTTCATCTGGATTAAAAATTAATAGCCATCAATACAACATCATTTCTAAATCTCTGTGATTGCTTCTTTACGATTTTTTAATCCACTCATTAAATCTCATGAATATTTGTAATCTAAACATGTGCTCATTAATTCTTATAACTTTTACATTACATTCATTATAACTCATAAGATTCTAGATTATTACTTAAAATATGGTGAGATTCTACGAGACACTGAAGCTACTCATAAGATCTCAAGAGAGATCTTAATTTTATGAGTTATGGCCGTTATGAGTTGTTATGAGTAATTTCTCGGACAAATGCACCTATTAAATCTTATAGAATATTTTCGTATTATTTTTTTATGAGAAAGTATGAGTTTTTTCCAGCAGGGAATTTTGTGACATACTTAATAAAAGAGGAGGGACAGCAATACATTTTTTATACATCAATATTTAACTGAACAACTCGTTAATAAATATAGCTATAGAAACTGTCCGTTCTTATGAACTCTGTTTTTTTCCGTATTGATAATTCCACTTGTTTTTTTACTACACATTTAAAAATTCGTTCTTAATTTTACCTTCGTAAATAATCTTGTTGAAATTAATGGCAAATAATTAGATATATGTTTTTATATACCTTCAATCGTGGCGTAGTTCATGGTCACATTTAACATATAAAATAATAATATGAAAACGAATACTAATAAACAACAAATAGAACCTCAGTTAAAGTTTGTTCTAAAACTTTTAAAAGTATGGGAACGATACTTTTATACATCAAAAAATCACATGTAGCTTCAATGAATAAAATTCAAGGGGCGCTTTTCAAGGTTTTAACTACGTACGTAACGCATTACGTAACCGCTTATCGTGGGAACGCCGCGGGGTTAATCAATGAGAAGCGGGGCGCAGGTCGAGGTGCGGGACGCGGCTCGAAGTACACGACAGTGTCTGATTCATTTGTTTGTTACACCAGTTCGTTTTTGCATAAATCACTATGATGTTGAGTGTATATCAGTTTTGCGTTTCTCGAGATAATTAGGTCAAATATTAAGCAACTATTTTTTTTATTGATTTAAAACAAGAAGCAAGTAATGAGTAATCTATGAGAGTATTGCAACTATTTAACCAGTCATGCTGTATACATTAATTTCTATCATATCGTCTCATATAAAATACCGTTATCTTTTACGCAACAAATTACTGATTATGAAAAACAAACAATGATTTTTGATTATATTATCTACAAATTATTAATGTTAAAATTATATTTATTTGATTTTCTAGCGATCGCCTCTAAGCGAGTACATGTTCTTACCATGGCTCGGAGCAACTCTTCGAGGTCTCTTCCTGCGACAAGCTCCAACCGCCGGAGCCCTGCTCTACACCATGGCGATTATCAATGGAACAGTCAATTTGCTTTTTCTGACTGCTTTCTTCTTTCTATTTCGTTAGTTTATCCTTAATTCGTTTTTATTTTATTTATAACTCGAAGTAGAATTGGCATAAGAATGCGGTTAAGGAAGTGTTATTAAGAATTCTGTGTTCTGAGTCGAACTGGCGCCCGTTGATAGTAACAAAGGTGCGATTGAAGTGTAAGCGGTTTTGTCATTCTATGGGCGCGCCAATAATACTGTGGGATATTCGCCGTTTGTTCAACTTGCAACTATTTATCAATTACTATTTTAAATAAGCTGCTGATTTAATTCTAAGATGGATAGCTTAAGTTCAATAATCCGATTCCTTCTTTAGAAACGTTTCCCAAAAATTTCAAAAGCGATCTCTGTAAGTTTGATTTTATTACCTCAACAAAACTTCTTATGGATTTATGCTTTGTTGTAAATTAATCTTACTTTTTTGTTATATATTTCGAATTGCCACTTTTTGTATATACCATTTACTAATTTCATATTTTACATATAGGTAATGGTCTAACAAGTAAGTGTTGGATAATTCACGATTTAGTGTTCCGTAATGGAGTTAAAATATAAAGATTACAGCTAACGTACTAATAATATCATTTTTATAAATACTATATAAGTTTTAGCTTATTAATTTTATTTATATTAATTAATTTTAAATTTAAAAAAAAAAAAAATAAAAAAAAAAAAAAAAAAAAAAAATTTTGACCACACTATCATCTGATGTTAAATAACGATGTGGTCTATGGTGGTAAAGATGTTAAACTTGGAGGTGGAAGTAAGAAGTATAACTTCTAACGCGTGTACATAAGTACACACACATATTTTTGTAACTTCGGACCGCCCCCTCCCCCTGGTCAGCAAAAGTAAGCAACGCTTTTACCCCTCCCCCATGCTTACGTAAACATTTATATAAGTATTTTTAAATCTGTTCTGGTTAAATAAACAAATATTGCTGACGTAATCACCGTCCAGACCCCTCCATGCCCTATGTCATCAAAAATAAGCAAATCAAGGAGCCCTCACACCCCCATCAGTACTTACGTAATACTTTAATGGCCCCCTATGTGCCTGGCGACTAATTATCAACTTTCGGGTGGCTAGCAAGCCGAACCTAGAAGAAAGCCCTACCACCATGCAATTAGTTGTACTATAGCTATATTCTAATTTATGATAACACTAGCGGGCTCGACGGACGTTGCCCCGTCCTGATAATAAAAAAAAACCTTAAGTTATATACCTAAACCTTCCTCATGAATTACTTTATCTACTGGTGATAATCTGTTCAGTAGTTTTTAAGTTTATCGCGAACAGACAAACAGACAGACGGACAGATGTGGCAGAGGACTTTGTTTTATAATATGTTGTAAATAAAGATTATGACATTTTTTTTGTTTCAATATTTTTGATGCTTAGTACTTGTCGTTGGTAAAGAACTGTTTAAAATTTTTTATTGATGGCATTACAAATATTTAATTTTAACGTACATTTTTTCAAATATTTGATTCCATAGAAATATTGTTCTGAAAATAACAAACACACGAAATTTTTTTTTGCCAAATAGGTGCGTCCGTTCGGAAATGATGCGCTTACATACATTCGGCAATTTATTTTTATTCAATAGATTGTAGCTGCCATTAAAATATTTTCACATTTTATATGTAAGCCTTTCTTGAATTCCTTACAGTGCTTGAAGCCCGTATGTGGTAGGAGATAGCTAGGTTAGTGCGTTCACGCTGGGAGCGGAGAGACCACGTTAATGGTTCCCTGCTGGAAAAAACTCATACATTCTCATAAAAAAATAATACGAAAATATTCTATAAGATTTAATAGGTGCATTTGTCCGAGAAAATACTCATAAAAACAGAACGGCCATAACTCAGAGATCTTATGAGTAGCTTCAGTGTCTCATAGAATCTCACCATATTTTAAGTAAAAATCTAGAATCGTATGAGTTATAATGGATATAATGTAAAAGTTATAAGAATTAATGAGCACATGTTTAGATTACAAATATTCATGAGATTTAATGAGTGGATTAAAAAATCGTAAAGAAGCAATCAGAGAGATTTAGAAATGATGTTGTATTGATGGCTATTAATTTTTAATTCAGATGAACTATGTTCAATAAAAGGTATTAATGAAAAAATTACCTGTAATAAAATATAAAAAAAAACGTTAATAACTGGTTCTGAACATTGATGAAAGTTGAACAAATATATATATAAGATTAATATTTGAATAAAAAATAAAACTTGTATGTGTTGCTCTGTAAACATAGAAAGTTTATTTATTACATAATAAATTACAGAAAACTATGCTAATTACATAATTACCTACATAAACACCCACCTGTAAACATAGAAACGACATTACAAGTTTATCTTTTAAAATTTTATTTTCTACAATTTTTCTGTAATATTTTATAAATTACTTTGACATGACATTACGTTTATTTTTAATAGGTATACATACTTAATTTACTACAGAGTTTGTAACTGGAAGATGATGAAACTCCATGTAATATTTAAGAAATACATTTTCTTTACATATATACTCAACACATTATTTATTAATTTAAATAAGTTAGAACAATAAATAAAAAAGTAATTTTAAACAGTACAGTAAAATGTTAATGCCATAGAAACACTTTTTAATTTTGACTTAAAGAATTTTAATTTTTTTGTTTACATAAATAAATAATTTAAAACTGTAAATAAAAACAAAACAAAATGCTCTTAAACAGTATGGAAAAATGTTAAGACTGTTGTCTTAAATCAATTTGCAAAATTTGCAAAACTGATCAATTTTTAATTTTTACTGAGCCAATATCAATTTATTTATTTATATAAATGAGTATTGTGGTGGTCTGAAGATTTAGTCACTTTAACGACTTGGGTATGGTCCTCAGAAGCAGTTACACATATGCTTGCAGGTAGAAATCTTGCTTGATATGTTTGAGCAACTCCTCTTCAGTTTCTGTAAAAGAAAAAAAAAAAATTCATTATAAGTAATTTACATAAATTCATATTGACAACCACATGAGATTGCAATTCAATATATATTTTGTTACATTAATTCATCTTTAGTACTGTCCGATTACGTTTGCTGACATACAGATGAAATACAGATTAAAAAAAAGAACAATATTTAAAATTAGTCCAGAAGGTCATATTGAGTTGCATTTTCTTCTGTTAGTTGGAGTAATCTTAATCATTGAAATTGAAATATAAAAATAATAGTGATTAAAAGATAAAATTCTAAGTAATTAATAAGAAAAACAAATAGAAATCCCGAGACTAAATAATTTGAGAAGAACAAAGGATACCATAGGATCTCATAAATTTTTAAATTGAAATGAAGTACGATAGAATCTTATAGCTTTCAAAAATTCAAATGTTAGAGAAAGTATTACATTTTTTTTGAAATTATTACTATGAGTCTAAATCTCTCGTACAAAGAATAAGAAAATGATTTGAAATAGTTGAATGGTTAAAACAATTATTATACTCTAATCGATATAAATCAATAATTTTGTAGATTAAAAAAATATTTTTACAATGCTCTCAAATTGTATACTATAAATTCTTCGAAAAAAAAGAAGTTAAACAATTTTTTGCATTGAGACAAAAAAAACTCAGAAGAAGTCCTTGAAATTGTTTAAAATCGAAATAAAATTATGGGATTTTATAAATTATGAACTTAATAACATAGAATCTTTATACAATCTCATAACTTCTGAAAACCTATGAATAGGACTAAAATGATTATAAACTAAAAATAATTTATAATTGACTAAAAATAATATTAACATTTATTATTACAGTTAACATTTTGTATTTTAATTTTACTGAAAATAACATTTATAAAAATATTGTTAACTAACCTGCTTTGAAAGATACCACGTGCATTGTTCAGTTTTGTGACCAATTGTAATATTAAATTTTTTCGTAGGCAAGGCATATATATTATACCTCGAACTCCTGGTTCTCGTTCACGTTCACAATTTTTCCGAGTATTATAATGTACGCAAACATTTTTCACTTCTAAGCATCACAAAAAATCTTCACGAACAATAGATAATAATGTTGCACTTTCCCCACTTCCTATAATATTATAAAGAGGTAAAGTTTGTGACGTTGTGGGTTTGTGAGTTTGTGACGTTGTGACGTTGTGGCGTTGTAAGGGGTAATCTCAGGAACTACTGGTCCGATTTGAATAATTCTTTCAGTGTTATATAGCTCATTCATCGAGAATGGTTATAGGTTATATATCATCACGCTACGACCAATAGGAGCGGAGCACAGATGAAAAATGTTTCAAAATCGAGATGTTTTTTTTTTTAGAGCTTCTGCTGTGTGTCAGCGTTAGCCCAGAGTAAATTCAAATTCAAACTCAAAAACACTTTATTCAATTTAGGCCCTAAGAAGGCACTTATGAACGTCAAAACTACCACCGGTTCGGAAAACAACCCAGTCATCGAGAAGAACCGGCAAGAAACTCGATCTGGTTTATCTTTTTAACAAATATATATAATATTTAGAATAAATAGTAGTAATATAATATAATATAATAGTAGTAACTATTACTACGCGGGCGAAGTTGCGGGCAGGGGCTATAATCTATATACTAATATTATAAAGAGGTAAAGTTTGTGACGTTGTGATGTTGTAGGGGGTAATCTCAGGAACTACTAAACCGATTTTGAAAATTCTTTTACCAATATAAAGCCACGTTATTTATGAGTGTCATAGGCTACATATCATCACGCTAAGACGAATAGGAGCGGAGGAACAATGAAAAATGTTTTAAAATCGGGGTATTTTTTCCTTTTGAGAGCTTCCGCTGCGTCTTGCCCAAAATAACTATTCCACGCGTGCGAAGTCGCGGGCAGAAGTTATTAACTAATTATATTATCTATAATCTATACTAATATCATAAAGAGCTAAAGTTTGTGAGGTTATAGGGGGTAATATATGGGAAGTCGGAGAAAAATGGTCGAACGAAAACGTTTCTTACGAACGCTGCCTTAATTATGAGATATATATGATTGAGTTCTAGAGAAAAGTTGTAGCTTGATAATGCCTATTACCGCCCAACGAAGTGGGCACGGGTCGGCTAGTACTTATTAAACTCTTTGTTCCCCACACATTCCGACGAGCTTTTGTCGAATGACGTAACTAACGACCGAAAGGGGTTCGAACCGGAAGAGCAACATCCCTCTCTAACATACTTCAATTTCGCTACAGCGCTCTCACTCTTTAAGGTGTCTGTATTTCATCATTTTAATTTTAATACACGATTATGAATAGAATACAATGATTCAAATTTTTTTTTAATGTTTCAAATCTATAGTTTTTTTTTAATGTATATAATGATTAACAATTTTTTCATAAAATTAGAATATCGTGTAAATTGATCCGAAAATGAATTTTATGGGATTTTATCTTGAATTCCGGGCCTTTTTAACGTATAGAATATTATAAGTTGCAGTACATTTTGATGTGTATTTGTCCGCGGAAATACTCATAAATAGTCATAAGAATTTCAATTGCAATTGCTCATAATTTTCTTATAAATTGTCGATAATTTCTTATGAGCTACTTTTCTTTTAATTTTCCACATGAAATCGCATAGAAATGCGACTTCAAATTTAATCTCGAAGTTCTCATAAAATCTAAAAGATATTAGTAATTAATGGAATTACTCATAAAATCTCATAACGACATAGAAGTAATACTTTTATGAGAATCTATGAGTTGGTGAACTACTGATAAAATAACATAAAATATTTAAGAGAAAATTTTCTCTGGCTCATACGTTTATAAGTAAATCATAAAATCTTATAGATTATTTTTTTTCCTATGATATTGTATAAGATTTTTCCAGCAGGGTTCCCATGACGCCGAATATGAGATAGAAACCCTTTGGAGCAATGACGACGTACACAGCGTTGAAGTCAGAAATTATGTTTATTAATATATGCTATTGTAGTCATAAAAAACAAAAAAACTGGTTTGTGGTGCAGTTCGAAGTTCATAGAAAAGTATTTACTCTACAGGAATTAATTAAACTCCCTATTGACGTAATTACTCAATTCAATTATTTTAATATGTAAAATGACATTGTGATATTGTTTACGTTTTCGATAAATTAAGTTCAAAATAATCATTGTTAAAATAAATTTTATATGTATATAAGTAGATATAATTTCGATTGTGAAATTATACTTTGTTGATAGAATATAGTCAATGTTTATGTAGTCTTAAATAATGAAAAATAATATAACAATATATTTCGATTTATTAAAATCCATAACCACATTTCGGAATTTGTTAAAAATATTGTAGACATATTGAAAAGAAAATTGTTAAAATTGTAGTAAACTCTTAACTTTAATAAAGTTTCCTGATACTTTTCCTTTATTATATTAAAGAATATGTAATAATACTAATATTTATAACATAAAAAGAATGAAATTATATATATTATCGTGTACATCTTTATATATACTAGAAATGTAGATTTAATACTAAGCGCCTACGAACTAGTTAAGTACATTAAAAAATAGAAAGTGTGACAAAAGATCCTTTACACTTTAACTACGGCCTTTCCGTAATTTTCCCCGTCCAACATTCCGACGAACGCGTCAAACAACTTATCAAAACCCTCTGTGACATGCTCTCTAACTTTTAGTTTGCCCGTCTTGATCCAGGTAACCAAGTCAATGAAAGCATTTGACCAGTCAGGCCATCTCCACACAAGGAAACCTTCTATTTTCAATTGCTTAGATACTAAAATCGGTTGCAAAATCGAGGCTTTGGGTAGTTTACTGGAATCTTCATTGTAAGCACTTATACTACCGCAGACTGAAACCCTACCGAATAAATTCATTTGATTTATGATTATGCTGCTCAGTTCCCCGCCGACATTATCAAAATAACAATCTACGCCTTTAGGTGCAGCTTTTTTTAGTTCTGTGAAAACGTCTGCGGTTTTGTAGTTTAAAGCCTTATCGAAACCCAGTTCTTGTTCTAGCCATTTCACTTTGTCATCAGAACCGACGAATCCGATCACTCTGCAACCTTTAAGTTTAGCTATTTGTCCAACGAGGGAACCTACTGCTCCGGCTGCGCCTGTTACTACAACCGTTTCACCCGCTTTGGGTTGGCAAAGGTTTAAAAAGCCAAAGTAAGCTGTCGCTCCTGGCATACCAACAGCACCGACTCCTAGCGATTCGGACAAACCTTGCAGATCCGGTAACTTGTAAATCTTTTCTTCTAGGGTCTTATTAAGTAATTCTTTCGCCTTGAAGACGTAGTAGTCACACCAACCCTTGCGAGAGACAACTTTTGTTCCCACAGGGTATTCTGCATCTTTCGACTCTTCAACCACTCCAACTTGAAAGCTGAATTGATCGTATGGTAATTTTTGATGTGCATTATAAGCTCGGAGGTAAGGGTCGACGCTGATCCATTCTGCTTTCACTAGTACCTCACCATCTTTTATTGGTGGTATTTCGTACGTTACCAATTCATAGTCTTCTCTCTTAGGTGGACCTTTGAAGTAGTTTTTCACCACGTATTTTCTTGCTCGTACCATTGTTTTAGTCAATGTCGATTTTCTTCAAAATATTGATGATTTGACCTCGGCTTTATGCAGCAGCAATCTGAATATGTAATATAAAAACTATTAGTACTTGAACATCTGCTTTACTTATGTATCATAGAACATAAAAAATCATAAAAAAGTTTAATTACTAATTGTTTTTTCTCGAACTGATTACGCTATATGCCTGACAAGCTTTCACAGCTTCAACACTAGTTACTAATATGGGAACGATGTTTGTACGCAGGAGGTATTCTATAAAACATGATAACTACCTACATATGTATTTATGACACAGGATATTCTGCAAGGTCTGATACGGTATTTTTTCCTTATATATTGTTTTTGCGCTTGTCTGTTTTTTTTTTGTTGTCATTATGGTTACCGAGTTGTCAGGCATCATACGATTGGAATTCAAGGTGCTTTTAAAATGTCATGTTTTTTTGGAATATTATAAACATAAGATTATTTCGGTATATTTAATGTAATTATACACGGGGCCTTTCCTTTCTGCTTTTTTTTTGTTTTTTGTATGTTTTAGCGTTGGTTCATCATCTCACCTGATGTTAAATGACGATGTGGTCTTAGATAGTAACACCATAAACGTAGAGAACAAAATAACTTTTTTTTATATCATAGGTGCCAAACGAACATGCGTGTCAAGTGATAACCGCCGTCTATAGACACTAGCAACACCAGGGGAGTCACAAGTGCGTTGCCAGTCTGTGTTTGGGGGAAAGGGGAGGGGGAAGGGGAGTACTCACTGACCGAACGAAACGTAACAATGCAAGCACTGTTACTTCACGTCGGTTTTCTGTGAGAGGGTAGTACCCCGGGCGAGCCGACCCATTCATGCTGAAACCAGTAAGAGCTTCAGCGTGGCTCTACCACCAGAAAGACCGCTGGTCACTACCACTACTTGATCAATCAGACTAGTGAAAACACACATATAGATACTTGGCGACAGATTTTTATATCATAAAGGTGATTACAATTTAAATAAAATCCCTAACATATTCTCATGATATCAATTCAATGTTTTCTATCACCGTAAGCACTCACTTATTACAGGATTCGAACCTACGTCGATCAAACAGTGTTTAAGTAAGCTCCAGCAACTCCGTAATATACTTGTTTCCTACTCCATACAATAAAAAAACGTGAGTGCGTATAACCGACACACGTGATTGAAATAAAACTTCTTTGGCGTTATAAGAGATGGCGATTAAGTTAAAAATTAATTCTATTGTATGATTTTTATTATTATTCATTTTTTTTGCGTCCTTTTCTATATTTCTGTTTACTCTATAACAAAGAGTTGCTAATACTATTTTCTGTGTTATTTAAGTTCCGAATTAGGCGATAGATGGCATTACAGATAATAAAGCTTTGATTTAATTTGTTACTTACATTGAAACGATATGGCGTCACGGTCGCGCGTCCATATATACATAATTCATTTTATTGTATGATTTTTATTATTATTCAATTTAATATCTGTTATTAAAATTTTTCTTTTGAAAAGTATTTGGTTGATATGTTTATAAACTATTTATTGACAAAATCAAAAATATTTAAAAACCGGATGGTACAGAAACGTGACGCCATATTGCCGTAACAAACTTCCGTTGCATTGTCATTCAGTTAACTCCTAGTCGCGCCTACAGAAGTTTTACTTCAAAAAACTCTTGTCTCTATACTAAGTTGTATAAAATAGTATGTATACGTGTTTTTTTTATTTCTTAATGAATTTTATGCCAACGCTTGTGCATATAACTTAGTTTTCTTGGTACATTTTATTTTTTATTTTATATCTTACTATATTCTTGTCGGTGAAGTGATTCGCTGTGAAAACTTTGAGAGCGACGACCAGATGTTACACAATATAAATACGGGCGTAAGTTGCAACTTTGTCATGCTTTTTGGTGCCGTTTGAATAACTATATGTAATTAACTTTTTGCAATTACCCCATTTGCATATTTATTCAGGATGAAAATTAGTCTCCGTCTTTCTTCAAGCCTCATACTACCTTTAGGTAAGTCAACTTTTATTGGAATCGATTAGGTCGTTTCGTGAAAAGATATCAAATAAACAGACAATCAGTTTTGCGTTTATAATATTCTATTATAGTGTAAAGTATTGGCTGAGCGGAAACCTAGACTTTAGTATTGATTTCGAGTCAGTATTGACTTTATTTCTAGAATAGCTTCTTTACATTTGCATACAATGATGAATGAATATTGTTATTGATCGTTGAATTTCAACATGGCTAGGCTACTAGGACATCATGTAAAATGTTTTTACACTATCTATTTTACTATAATAGCTCGCCACTAGGTGTCACTAGAGGCTGTACTTTATTATTAAGTTTTATATTATCACTAACGGGCCCGGTGGACGTTGTCCTCCTTTGATAATTTATTACCTTTGATATTTACCGAGCCCAATTTTGAATCTAACCATTCTCGAATCCATTGAAACACACAAAAAATTTCATCGAAATTGGTCCAGCGGTTTAGGAGTTCAGTCACATAAACACGGACACAAGAATTATACATATAGAGACTTAACGCGGACGTAGTCTCGTACTGTTGTTAGTTGTTATTATGAAGGTCATCATAAAACTCAATAATATTTTTTTCTATCCTTCGAAATAATTATCTATAGCGTAATCATACAATTATTACATTTGTCATGTTTTTGTAATAAAAAATAACATAGAATTACAAGGTTAATAAACAATGGTGCTTACCGTGAACTGGCATATCTATTATTTATCATATTCTCTATTATGATATACAAAAACTTTGCGAAGATTTATGTTTAGTTGTTAACCTTGAAAATACGTTTAAGGTCTCAGTCTAGACGGAAGCATCGAATCGCGTTTCAAGGCGTATATTCTAGAATACTAATCTGTACTTAATATTCATACTAATATAAAGCCGAAGAGTTTGTTTGCTTGAATGCATTAATCTCAGGAACTACTGGTCCGATTTGAAAAAATATTTCAGTGTTAGATAGCTTATTTATCGATGAAGGCTTATAGGCTATATCAATGAAGAATGTTTCAAAATCGTGTTTTTTTTTCTTTTGAGAGCTTTCGCTGTGTGTTAGCGTTAGCCTAAAGTAACTATTCCACTAACTATAAATGTGTCGTTACATTGCAGAATGAGCTAAATCCAATTTTTGCCGCTCTTAATATTTTAAAATATGAATATCATAAAAATAAAACTAAAAACCTTATGAACGGCAAACTACATTCTCGGTGTATAAAAATTGGAAATCTTAAAGAAATTTAATGTTACATGAACGATTAAAACTGGATTTAGCTCATTTTGCTCATCATTAAGCTCATACGGAGGAGTTGTTAGACTCAAATATCGAACATCAAGAAAATAGATCTAAATAGTTTTGACACACATGACGTCACTTTAATACATAGCAGCCGGTACGGGTGGCTAGTTATATTCAAAAATTAAAACGATTGCCGGTTTCTTTTCAAATAAATGTGCGTTTATCAAAAGACGGTCAAGTCCTAAGTTGTTATGAAAAAATACTGAATGAAAGTGAATTTAATAACAGTTATCAAATCAAATTCTAGAAATATATTAATAGCTTTAAAGATTTAGTACTTTGTCCATTCTAAATTTACATATTAGGGAAGTGTTACATAATTTATTATTTTCCTTTGCAACTATATCTATTTTTATCATTAATTTAGTAAAATAAAACGCTACTTACCGATAAAAATAAAGAACTTTACAATAAGATTTTTACAATCAAATACGATAAACAGACTCGTCGCACGTCCGCCCCGATCAACCGGCTCAACAGACTGATTACTAGAAACTAGGGAATAAGAACTTTGGGTAAAGGATTTATAGGTTAGTTTTTACGCGCTCAGTAGTTTAACTGGCGTACGTATAAAGTATACGACACCAAACAGCATATTATATGAACGAACACTATAAGATTATGTAGCATGACTTGCATTTTTGAATTACATGCAGACGGATCTAGAATTATTCGTGTTTTCATCATTTTTTTTACATATGGATTCCGATATGACTTAATCTAATGAGTGTCTCGTCATGTTTTTGTTTATGTCGACTAGCCTGTATTTTGTAGTCGTTCGGTGTATAGTCCGCGTCAAATGTTATGGCCGCCCTGAATATAGCTGCGTAGATCACAAATTTACGTAAAAATAGGTATTTTATTATATGCATAACATCGAGACAACTTAAGGATAAATAAATGCCAATTTAGATTCCTATAATACTACTTTTACTTTGTTTTGTATTCAAATCTTAATGATATTATGAGCAAGCCCATACTCACGGCTATGTTCAGAGCGGCCAAAAAGTTTGGCGTCGACTATACGTTAAATTAGTTGCATTGGAGGCATGTTTACAACAATGTATCGACTCACTGATAATATCAATAGAACATTGTCGATATTTGGGTAAATTGATTTTGTTTAACTGAGGATACAATAATCGATATCGATATAGTTGAATAATCCTGACTAATATGATAACGCGATTATGCGTTTTCGAAGTGAAAACTTCTTTAGCTGCGTTGTGAACTTTTTTTGGGATGGGTAAAAATGTAAAACTCGCGTCAGGACACGTGACCTGATCGAAAATTCGTAAGACGGACGGAGAGTAGACCACCGGCGCGGCGTAGGAGAGGAAGTAATATCTCCCTGTCAGAGTAGTAAAGAGTCGTTGAAATTATGGATGAAAGTTGATTTTTCGCAGAGATAAACTTTTTAATGTAAAATAATTGTAATAGTTCTGAATTTTTTATCTACACTAATATTATAAAGAGGTAAAGTTTGTGAGTTTGTGCATTCGTGACGTTGTGGTGTTGTAGGGGGTAATCTCAGGAACTACTGGTCCGATTTGAATAATTCTTTCAGTGTTATATAGCTCATTTACAAGAATGGTTATAGGCTATATATCATCACGCTAAGGCCAATAGGAGCGGAGCACAGGTGAAAAATGTTTCAAAATCGAGATGTTTTTTTATTTTTCAGAGCTTCTGCTGCGTGTCAGCGTTAGCCCAGATTAGTAATTATTACTACGCGGACGAAGTCGCGGGCAGAGGCTAGTGTAATAAAAATTGTCATGTTTGTGTACGATAGCGCAATAAATGAATACTGTATTTTACCACATAAATGATAGTACTTTTATATTGATAAATAAAGCAATTCGTGCGAAATTATTCCCAAACTATGCCAAAATATTAAAAAATGCACAACGTTAATATTCAAACTTTCACTTCTGACGGCACTCCCGGAGTGCAACCCGTTGTTTTTTTTATTTGTCTGTTTGTTGCGCTTTCACGCTTACTCAACTGACAATCATAAAATTTTGCATACATTTTGATAGAGATACAGAAAATGATATAGATTTCATCCAGAAAAAAGTATTATTCCCGAGAGATAGGTGAAATCTGCATTAACTTGAACGAAGCCGCAGTCAAAAGCTAGTACTGCATAAACTAAAATAATACTCATTGAAAACAATTTTATTTATATTGTATTTATACAAAATTCTCACTGATATACAAAATAACTTTTGCTCGCTTTGATGTAGATTTGTTCTATCCCTCGAGAAAAGTACATTCTTCTGGATGAGGTACCATATACCCTTTTCTGTACCTTTATAACGCGTTGGCAAAATATCATGACGACCGGTTAAGTGGTTTAGAGGAGAAAGCGTAAAAACAAACAAATAAATTCATTTTCCCATTTACAGTAATAGATAAAATTTCTCTTTTATAGGATATTCTATCTGTTTTTCCGCTACGCTTTCGCTTTTCAGACTACACTATTGGCCTGATAGGGCCTTCACAGCTTCATCGGACTACTAAGGCGAGAGCTTAAGGCACTCAGCTGATTTTATTCATACTACTAACTCAAGGGTGCACGGCACACCTCAGCTTGGGCTGTTGTCGATACCGCGGATCTGACCTAGCTGAGCTATTCTAAGCTATTCATGCACATATTCGTTTGTGAATCATACAATTTAAATGTCACCATTTTCTACGGTTTAGGTTATGGGAATGAGCAATTAGCCGGCGACGAAGGTACCAGTAGTAATTGGCGATGAGCGCATCATATCCAAAAGTTTCTAAGGACACTCCCATTGTATATACAGTAGAATATAAAGACCCAATGGCGGAATATTAAAAAATCATGATCTGCTTCATGAACCATATACTTCATGTGTTATAGGCTCACGTCTGACCACTGTAAACCTGATATGGTAAGGGTTCATCTAAATCATGATAATACATGAAACTTCGCATACCAAATATCTTTTTTACCACCGCGATTGTGCAAATTATTAGTCATCGATTTTAATTATTGTTTAACAAATCATGCTCTTACGGAGTGTTGACTTTATATTGTAATGAGCGATAAGGCGCCTGGTAAAAATTGGTTTTCGTAGTTTTAATAAATTTTATGCAAGCTCATGCGAGGTCAGATATGAACGAAATGTGTTTTTGATTAAAATAAGCATGCTTGCCTATTGTACTATTTTATAGGTTATACTACTTTATAGGTTATTTCCTATGTTATAGGAAAGGGTAATTTCAATATCAGGATACCTACCATGTAGAGATATCTATTTTCTAGCTGTGCCTCGCAGTTTCAATCGTTTTTATGTATTCCGTCCGCACTATTTCGTTATATTTCGTTCTTGTTGAGCATATATATATATTTTATCATTTCAACGATTTCATCCTTGTGATTGACCCTAACGATCAATGCAATAAAATTACAGTGTGTAATTTATAAAGATTTTAGTCGGTTCGATTCCCGGGTGAAGCAAGAGAATTTTCGAAAATCTTTGAATGCAGTTTTATTTCTTTTCATAAATAAAGAAATGTTTCTTTGGAGTAAAATTCGCTATCTCTATTATTTCGAGTATTTTCCCTCCAGGTTTTGAATGAAATCTTCGACTATATTATACCGTAAGCCCGAACCTACGGTGATAATCACAGCGGTCAAAAAGATTGACGAGGACTTTATGTGAAATTTCAACATAATCGTTTCATTAGTTAATGCATGACAAACTAAATAGTTTAACAAACAAACTCTCTCATTTATAATATTAGTAAGCACTAGTAAGGATACCGATTCCTTTAAAGATTGTAGCTTGACGTTAGATAGTCTGTAATTGTCGTCAATAAACAGACTATAAAAGGTAAATTTGACGGGTATGGAATTAGTCCGTTCAAAAAGAAAACTGTGCAATATAATAACATGCGATATATTATCATGAGATGATAAAAAACAAACATACATACTTATTTCGTATGCAATAAATATTACAATAATAATAAAAAGAAAAACTTAGAAATAAACAAGTAAAACATAACTAGAAACAATAACTTATAAAATATGCAATTGATATGTATGCGTTTAAATTAATCATATCCTATTTTTTTTTTATTGTATTTTATTTATTTAATTCGATTAATCTTTGTAAGATAACATTAATTGTTAAATTACCAATTAATAAATCAGGACATCGTTAAGAGTTCAAGATATTCTTGTTATATTATTTACGTGAAAAATTATAATCCAGTTTCATCCGTGAAAATATCTACTGCAATACATCAAGCATAGTTAAGAAATATTTGGTAGACTACAAATATTATATCTTATCATATATTTATCACCAAACAGTGCACTTTTCTTTAGGGTTCATCCGTGACCCGAGAGGGCATCGAAACTCTCTGGCAAAATCGTGGGAATTCGACAGCGTACCAATAACTCGAAAACGACCTGGGGAATGGACGGCTGTCTTTAATTTATTCCGCATGGCCTCAGGTCGCATCGCACCACACCACACCTGTGGATATATTTAATGAGTTGATGTCAATTTGCCTTCCACTAATAATTATTCACTCCCTTTATATATGAGAAAACAAGGAATCGAACAATAAATTTATATCTGTTTTTTTTTTTCGTTTCAATTTGCAACATAGTGCAAGAGAATATTACGAATTTATATAATGCAAAAGTTTGTTTTGCTAGTAAAATTGTTGTCTCATATTTAATATTCTTATGTACCTACAAAATAAATACAGAATTACAAGTAAAGATAGATTTGTCAAGATTAAAATATTATGCTAATTTAGTGCTCGATAAGTCGTTTCTAAATATTAAAACATTATAACCGCTTCGGACACCATCGTAGTCATCGAGAGAAACTCGATCTGTTTTATTGTTTTTTAGTATATTTTTCTTGTTCAAACTGTAAAGTACTTGTTACTATATACTTATTATTTTTAATTATTGCCTATCGATAATTACACTTGCTTACCTCCTATTATTTGAATTGAAATCATGGATTCATTGGCCGGCAAATCAATAATGTGCTTTGGGAGCTAACTATAAAACCAAGCACCATTCAATAATTATAATTACATAGTATAAAACAAAGTCCCTTATCGCGTCTGTCTGTCTGTCTGTTCGCGATAAACTCAAAAACTACCGAAGGGATTTTCATGCGGTTTTCACCATTGGATAGAGTGATTCATGAGGAACGTTTTAGTGTATAATTTGTCAAGGATTTTTTCATAATCAGGGCAGGACAACTTCTGCCGGGACCGCTAGTAATAATATATAACACGGGATGGCTAGTTTGTTATTATTTCAAGTATTAAAATTATGCGGTTGCTTTGCAAATTCTGGCCTAAATTTTCTCAAAATCTATAATATTCCATTCATATATATTTAAATTTTAATAAGGTATCAGTACATTCTTGATGATTATACCAAGCGTATAAGATAAGTCAATCAATAATTACACGTTTAATAATTAATAAAGTTTACAAATCGAAGAGATAAACTTATAAATTATCCATGCCAATACGAAATAGTAAAGTCATTTTTGACGCAATTCCTCGATCTGGGCACATTTCCGCAATAAATGATATGTTTATAATTCGTTCAGTTATTTGTATTTCCAGTACTTATTATACCTGCGCAAAGTTGAGGAAGAACAGTTGAGTATGTGTATGATTAAGCCCCGGAAGAGTTTCACCAGCCGTACCGTGTCGTTCCACCCAGTGTAAGTATGCGCGGAAGGCTTGCTTTACTCCGCCGTTGTCTGCAATGTTCTCACCCTGATACATAATAAACATTATGATAAAATCACTGTAAAAACTATAATAGTATAAAAAAGCAGACATGCATTGTCTATTGAAGTTTCCGTGTTTTTGTCTGCTTAATGTAGATCTAGACATTTTTCGAAGGTATGTTAGTTCAGACACGACGGCCTCGATTGTTAAAACGATCGAGATCAGAGATCAAATTCTACGAATTATCTAACGTTTTAGAAGTTAGATATTGTGTAGTATTAGACACTGTGTTGAAGCCATAATACGGTAATAACGATCCGGTAACTTGGATTTTGGAATTTTTTACATACAGTGTCTGAAAGTATCAAAATCAAAAAACTATCACCGGTTCGAAGAATAACCCAGTCGTTGAGAAGAACCTGCAAGAAATATCATCTGGTTTATCTTTTCATAATACATAACATATTTTTACGAACATACATAATTGTGCTTATTTTTACCTGCGTATTTACGCCGTCAAGCTTCATGTTCACTTCAGGTACAACGTACTGTCCATATTGGTTGATAAGACATTGCGCGCGATGGTGAAACGATTCGATGGCAGAATCGGACCACCAACGGTGCAAATTACCATTGCAGTCAAATAACCGTCCTTTATCATCGAAGCCATGAGTTATTTCGTGACCTGTTAATAAACAAATTTGTAGTGACTACACTTACTGTTGTTTTGTATAAATTTTGTTATATATATCAAGAACTGTTGAGAAATCTATATCTATACAATAAGAATGTAAATGTAACGTGTCTGTACTTCTTAGATATTTGTGAAAAAAAAAATGTTGCAGGTGTCTTGGAATAAGTAATAAAATACATTTCAATCATTTTTAGAAATGTCTGTTTGTTTGACCACCAATCCCAGCTAAAGTACTGCTTTCACGATAAAACCTCATAAATAAAATCATAAAACCAAATCCTCGAGTAACATTTAGTCTTGGTTTCATTAAAATCGTTTCACTCTATCAAAAATTATTGTAATTTTGAGAACGACGCGACTTAAGTATCTTTTTTACATTAGGTTACACGCGGATGGAGTCGCGGGCATAACTAGTATGTACATATATGTATAAAGTACTTGATTGTTATACAGTAAAAGTTAAAGATAGGGAGAATCGCAATATTTTCCATTAGGTTGAAATAAGTCAACCTCTAGAAGTACAAGGCTTAATAAATGAATGGGAGAAATATTAGATAATATATAAGTTACCTATAACAACGCCTATACCACCATAATTGAGCGAGCGTGGAAAATGTCTATGATAGAAAGGTGGCTGTAAAATTCCTGCTGGGAACATGATCTGGTTTTTGTTACGACTGTAATATGCGTTCACTACTGCTGGTGCTGTGTTCCATAAGCTCTTGTTGACAGGCTGCCCGAGACTATTGAAGAAAAACAAAATTAGTTAAACAATTAGACCTTAGACCCTTACGTTTTTACTGAGTTAACCAAACGCGATGAAACTTCCTCAAGTAACAATTATGTTGTATATGACCTTTGTCAAAGCAATTTAAGTATCTTATAATGAAGGACGCCTTACAGAGAATACAATTATATTGTAACTATAAGACTCAAGAAGATGATTCACAACATGATTTGCTCACCGTGCCTGTTCCATCTTTGTTAGATGTTGTAGAATATTTAAAATATTTTCAAAGTATTTATCCGGGTGAATTTTAACTTCTTTATATCTGTCGTTCAATTCTCTGTTATTTAGTATAAAATCCGGGTATCCTATCCTTAACATCATCGCGTCGACTTTATGAGCGGCCAGTTTTTTTGTCTTGTCATCAATCCAGTCGGTCAACTGAAGTAATTCTTCGAACGATTGCTGGATCTCTCTCGTCATGAATAGAGTGTCATTCTTACTGATCTCATCGAAGTAATTACGAACGAACATAGAACCAAGAGCCATGCCCATGTTCGAATTTACTTGAGATATACAATTCTTCCATCGTGGTGGCGCTTGTTCTCGGCCAAATAATACAGAGTAAAATCTAAAAAAATTAAAATAGTCTAAGAATAAAATATGGCTAGAGTAATTAATCCAAACAAGATATGGATAACGCTCCTTCTTGTTTTGTTGTTTTAATTAAATCTCTTACATCAGTGCCCTACATTCTTGTAAACTCGCGTCAGTTAAGTCCAAGGAATGTATAAGTAAAGAACCTTACTTATAAATTCCTTGGTTAAGTCTCAGTATTTCCAGTAAATTAAGGTTACTTGATTTTTCAAAAAAAAGGTAGCACGTTTCCTTCAATCGTATTAAACAATATGTAATTGTATCTCTTGTGTCTTTTATAATGTCTAAAATGTGAGTCTAAGCTGGATCTAGAAAAGCACAAATACAATTTATAATGTGATAAATACTGAATAAACAATTAAGATATAAGAAAAAATTGAAACTTAAGCACACATTTTGCCCACGTGCTATAATCTAATGAACCACATTCTAAAAATTATAAATGATGATATGCTTATATTAAGTGAAATTGAATTAATCGTTGTACGTGACACATGAATACTTACTGTTGTTTAGCTGATTGAAATCTGTCGTCGAGGTTGTTCACCCTGTGCCTCACGAATCTCCAGAGCAGGTAATTTGATAATGTACTCGAATCAGTCTCTTTTATCAATTGAACTAAATGCTACAATTTTAATATTAAAACAAATAGGTTTAATGTCATTGCAGTAAAGTTGATATAGGTACTTCAGTAACCAAACAACCTTTTTTGTAATATTAAAGGTTTTTTATAGAACAAAATGAGGTCGTAAATATTCGGCTGTTATTAGGTTTTGTGATAATTGTGATTATGGTCAGTGTGAAGATTTCTTACATAGTAACAATGAAACTTACTCTAACGTAATTAAGTGCGAACAAGACCACTGTCTCGTCAGATTGCACGGTTCTATTCATTACGATACTTAGATACCTCCTCCAGTTTACCTCCGGTACTAATTCCTCGAGTTTACGAAGCGGCATCCGTCGATATAACTCTGAAACGTTACGCCTGTCCTCTGGTGCTGAGGTTATTTTGGCCAATCTATGAGAGATAGATTATTCACAGTTTCCTTCAAATATAGTACTTCTATTAAGAAAGAATTATTTACTCTTTAATCTTAAATAGTGATAGATTAAAATGCCACTTCAAACTCTTGTTTTTAATTCATAATACGACTAGTTTATGCCAGTGACTTCGTCTGCGTGGAACTAGTACTTGGAGTAGCTACTAATCTGTCAGTGGTTAGTATTTAGAGACTATTGGTACGGTATACATAGATAGGCAATTAAATAAAACAATTTTAATCATTCCCGAATTAACTTGAATGGTCAAAAATGCAGAAATATTCTTCTTTCTTATTACAAGTATAATCGTGGTTTAATAACCTGAAAAAAATGTTTGATTCCTCTTATAAAATGTCACCCTTTCAAGGGATGATTTCTGGGATAAAAACTATTCTATGTCCTTCCGAGGGTGTCAAACTACCGCCATATCAAATGTCATGTAAATCGGTTTAGCGATTTAAATGTGAAAAAGTGATAGTTAGATAAACAGACACAGCTGATTTCGCATTTATAATATTAGTATGGACGAGTAAATTGCTTTTAAGTTTTTCGACATAGATGGTGACATAGTTTTTTTTTTTATATCATAGGATGCAAACGAATTGGTGGGTCACCTGATGTTAAGTGATCACCGCCGTTCATAGACACTAAGAACACCAGGTTAGGGGAAGTGGGTCTCTGGCACTCTCGTTGACCGAACGAAACGCAACAATCCAAGCACTGTTACTTGACGTCGGTGTTTCTGTGAGAGGGTGGTACTATCCCGAGCGAACGGACCCATTCGTGTTGAACGCAGTAATAGCTCCAGCGTGACTCTACCACCTATAAAGTAGTATAGTTCAAAGTAATATTGAAAATGGCAAAATTCATGGTGCCTCACTTGGTTTCGAATATAATTAATTCGTCCGCGGTTTTTAACACGTGTCCACGATCACCGCCAAGTAATAACGCAACCTTAACGAGATAATCTGTATAAGCTTCTAAATATATTTTATTGTTGTCTTGAAGAAAGTAATCTCTTGTCGGTAAACCTGCAAATAATGTTCTTAAAATATCAAATATTCCAATAATAGGTGTATAATGTAACGAAAAACATTTACCTAAACTTGTTTGATCGAACTGTATGACAAACTCATCAGAATTTTTTATGTCAGGTCCAACCCATTCCGATATGAGTATATCATTGTTGTATAAACGTAAGTTTGCCATCAGTTCGAGCCAATCAAAATTGCTTTTGTTCCATTTAGGATTTAAAATAGGCCATCCTCCCATCAAATTAAGTAAGTCTAACAAAGGTTGATGGCCACGTTTCTCTAAAATATCATAGTTCATACATGATTTGAATAAATATCTAGCTTTTAATGCTGCATTACCATGTGCAGGATCTTCATGAATATGTGATGACGGAAATTCTTTTGCTAATGCAGTTTCTCTTTCAGGCCTTCTCATAAAAGTATTTGTATACATTTGTAATCTTCGACCATATCTTATTTGTTTAGATTTTATTTTAAATCTGCTTGTTTCTGATGCACCTCTTCTAAATTTTACGATATCTTTGTAGTCAGATCTTTTTGATCTATTAATATTCTCTCTACTTTTTATTATGTGCTTGTGAAACTTTTTCATTTTCGAAAATGGCTTCAAAAATTTTCTAGTTTTTTCACTTAAATATCTACGTATTCGATTTAAAATTTCCTTTTTACCAACATTACCATCAATGTTATATAAGTATTCATCACCTTCATAGGTACGGTTTTCTTTTGAACGAGCGTTAATTGTGTCTAAAATAAATTTGTTGTATGGATATTTTTTTGGGTGAGATGAAAACGTCATTGTATCTAAAAAACTATCGTCTACATCAAGATGGGATCCCGGATAGAAACTAGTGATTTGTTCATGATTTTTAAACTCCAATAATTCTTTCAGGACAGTATCCAAATTTTCTCTAAGCATTTCAAAAGTATCATAGCTAAAATCAATGAAATCTATATTTATATACTCATATCATTTGTCTTAAATAACACATCGTTTTGAAATTAAAACCTATTTACCCAGCCTTATCCGGTGGTATTGGATTTAGTGCAGCCCAATTACCGCAAGCATATTGGTAGAAATCATAACATGGATCTGCTTCCGCATCCATATATTGTCTCATTATGTTTGCTTGAGTACTTCTAATAGTTTCTTTATCACCTTGACCTTTCCAAAAAGCGTGTATACCTACGTTCGTTTTAAAATAAAATAAAAATATAATTCTCGTAGTAGTAGCGTCTGTACATTGTACCACCGTAGGAGCATCATTGCTATGCCTATTTCTGTTAACAATGCACCAGTGCTGGCACTACTGTTCTAAGGTTCAAACGGTGTGGTTGGTGAGATATACTGATACTGAACCAGTTTTTTTCAAATTAGTCTCCAGGAAGTAGAATCTTATTATACTTGGCGTCACGATTGCGGCTCTGTTCAAGTTGAATATATCAAAAATGGTTCACTTTTGCATAATGCGTATGAGGGTTAAAATTATTACAAATAGTCACCCCTATCAGCTCTTAACGGGAATACGTCGATTTACCAATAAGCCTGTATAGTGAGCAATTAATACCAGGTAGACTTTACGCCGGTTTTATTTCACGATATAAATAATATTAAAAAATAATAAATAATGGAATTTTATATTTTACGCTTTAGAATTTTAGTTACATTCAAAGTAAGATCGCCTGCGCATAGATATGTTAGTAAGGGACCTTGACTCATCTAGGACACCGGTCAATTGGATGATTCGTTCAAAGACGCGCAAACTATTATCAGTTTGATCTAAGGCAACCTTGCCTTTGTAATCCATCATAACTGTTATTGATGAATGCTGGGATAAATTCATAGGAAAATATAAAGTGGTAGAGTGTAATAAAGCCTTTCGAATACCTGTATATGAGCTTGATGGTTTATAAAGATTTGCAGAAGAACCCATTTCACCCTCTTCAAGTTCTGGTTGGCCCCTCACTTGTTCAACGACATCGTCTAAGGGACCGCGGTCAACGTGTGTCTCCGGAGGTATTATGCTGTCAAAAATACTAATATGTGGAAGTATTTTCGCATGTTTATAACCATGATTTAAATATTAACCCACATAGTCAATATCCCTGACATTTTTCCCATAAACTTCTTTCACAAAATAATGACAATATATAGGTAAATACATTAAGAGGTTTTGAAAATATTGTACTTAGTAATCATTGTATACAGTAATAGTACCTAGTATCAGGTTAAATACCTTTCTGTGTTTTCATCATCATCATCATACTGCTTGCTGATATCCGACGATTCTATCTCTTCATCAGCTTTACTATCCACTTCGCTGTCAGCATCATAATATTCTTCAGTTTGTTTGTGTTCACTGTTGTTTTTATTACTTTCCGATAGACTTTTGCTAAACATATATATTTCTATAGTACTTGATTTATGGGTAATGGTAAGACGGAAGAGCTTTACACATAATTACATGCTCACCCGTAATCTTGTGATGTAAGAGTGAAGTGGCTCATCCTTTTTACTCTAGTAGGAGTGCCATGTTGTCTATAAGAATTTTCCCAAATTAGAACATCACTTGTAACATTTCCTACATATACTGTTCGAGCGGGCTGCGAGTTACTACGAGCTAACACTATCTCATCGTGGGGTAAAAACGAAGTTCGAAAATCTTGAAACACGTCTCTCTCCTCAGGATCAGCACCCTCCAGTTTTGTATAAATATTAGGAATATTTTTCACAACATATTGATCTGACGGATCACCTAAATAATCAAAAGGTTTTTTTATTACAAAATATAAAGAGGTCACTAAAGCCGTTATAGCTATGATCGAAAGAAATCTGCTAAAATTTGCACTCTTCGATACAGATTTCAGAGATCTGATATCTGGTTGACTTCGCGTATCTACACGCGTCATGGTAGCTTCTGACTAATGCTTCAACGGAGATTTCTAACAGGTACATCGTATATGAACTAAGTTTTTATTGTAAGATTGACCTTGTTACTTGTCCTGCAGATTGGTCGATGGTTTTAAATTGACATTGTTATAAACGTCAAAAATTTTCAAAGAATCTTTATAATTTTGATTATTATTTCATAAAATTATGGAATCGATAACATTTGCTGAATTAACGAAACAGGTTCATTTGATAAATGATTTAATTTTATCAGACATAACTTGTGGTATGTAATATTAACTATTTATCTACATTTTATTGTATACTACTAAATTATAATTGAGTTCATAAATATCTTTTTTGTGCTATGTTCTTATCTTTATTCTATCGTGGGGAAAATTACTTGCATAATTATTAAAAAAGAGTAAGTTGTGCTATTTTGTGTTACAAATTTGGTCTCTAACCTTTAGGGTTACGACGAACTGTGTATGTAATTTCACTAATTTTTAATAAACCATGTTGTATACCGAAATAACTTAAACACTGTTAGTTTTTACAATATAGCACGTAACACTGATCATACATCATACATTGTGACAAAGGTGCTCCACAAGACTCTAGTGTCTGACTTATTCTGGATACACTCCATGATATATATTTTAAATTTTGTCGCATTTTGTACAATTAAGCGATTATAGCTTTATAATATTTTGTTCTATCAATATTTTTAAAGTATATTATTCCGTGATTGATCTAAGAACTAAAATATTGTATTATTTAATTTCAAGATAATAATGAACCATTAGAGGAAGCTGTTATTTTCAGCAGACATCTGCTTGCTACAAAATATTGGTTTGTGCGAGTATCGTATGCAAATAAAAAGCTATATCTGTTAGCATTATTGGAAGACGTTAGAAGTGCTTGGGCTCTATCATTACTATTGAAGTCCATCTGGAATTGTCGACCGAAGGATGCAGTAATGTCTATAAGCGAGTTAGTTTCTTGAATAATGAATATTGAAAGAAGACTTAAAATAGTTGTAGATTAATGATTTAAATGTATTATATGATACACTAGTCAACACAATAGTCCCAAAAATTAAGGGATATATAAAAATCCAAATTTTTGAGTGATTTTGAAGATGCTGTAATTCGGCAGCGAATGGCCGTACATAAAAAAGTAAATTGTAGCTTAAAGTATCTACTTTTTGGATTTTTAAATCTATGGTTTCAGAATAATCCGTAGAAAACCATCGACAAAAAAAAATCAAAGTTTTTGCTAATCTTAGAAAAGGTCCACCTGCTTAAATATATTTTTTTTGATAATCTAATCATAAAGCTCATTTAGGAAATTTAATATCCTATTATTTAAGTTGCTCACCAGGTCTGTATAATGATTTGGCGCAGTTGTCGTTAACCATTTATGACTTTGGCAGTCAATAACTTGAGAAATAATGATCGTACACGAAACTGATGTAAGACTTTTCAAACTGCAAAACATATCTTAGAAAATATCTTGGATGCTTTTTGATACAAAAATTTGTTTCAAAGCCATTATTGCGATTGAAATAATTATAAAAATTTCCATATTTAACGATATTTGTATAAGTTAGTATAACTTTGAATATAATCGATTGAACAAAGGGTATCGGTGGTAATTTTTTAACCTTAGAGTATTCTGAAAAAACCTTAAAAAGTTTTCGCCAAAGATCCCTATAATTAACACTTTTTATTCATTTTTCCGATATTTTTTTTTGGCAATAATCTTTATTTCTTTGCTCAAAAACATGAATTATTGAAAAATTGTTTTTTTTTTTTTTCTGTATGCACATTTTCTGCCCAATGTCCAACATCTTGGTAAAAATCACCAAAAATGTGATTTTTTTTTATATCCCTTTATTTTTAGGACTAGTGTATAATTTAATAAAAACTTTTTTCATAGTTGCATTATACATAGCATTATCATTCCATATTCTTCTATTATAAATATATAAATTAATAATACTCAATGAGTTTAATGTAAACACAATTGATGATAAAACTATGAGAAATCCATTGTAATTATAAGTTAATTGTTGTAGCCAAAACGTATGGAGTAGCTATGATCAAGCACCAATAGACCATAATAGAACAGCGCTACCGATCACTACATTAGCGCAAGTTATGAAGAATGATCGCATGTGGTTTATGTCACTAGAACCGGTAAATATTATCTTTTATTTACCGTTATCTTAAATTTGATGCGACTTTTTTTTACTTTGGTAAACAATGTTCTTTATTGAATTTTGTTAGTCCTATAACCAAGTGAATAAATGTTTCATATTTTAGAGTTAGTAATTAAGGGTGATTTCAATGCTTGTAGTGATAGTGCACTTAGTAGAACCTTTTCAGACTTAGAATTAATTGTCCATATTATTATTTGTGATCCACTTTATTTGTCCACAAAAAGTTACGTATATTACATGAAATGCAACGGTTCAGTCAAAAGTTTTATGTAATGTGTTTTTTGAGTCACCTATTTATGAAATGACTAGCTTCTGCCCGCGACTGTGTCCTCATGGAATAGTTACTTTGGGTTAACGTTAACACGCAGAGGAAGCTCTCAAAAGAAAAAAAACCCGATTTTGAAAGATGTTAGATGGCTCATTTATCAAGAGAGGCTATAGGCTATATATCATCACGCTAAGACCAATAGGAGCAGAGCGCCAGTGAAGAATGTTTCCAAATCGGGCTGTTTTTTCTTTTTAGCTGCGTGTTAGCGTTAATATTATATACGTTGCCGTGGTAACGTGGTAACTTTCTTTCGCAAACATTTTTAAAGTTTATTTTGTGTTTCTATTAAAAACGTTTATTCTACGTTTGTTTTGTTTCCAATTTTTTATTTGTAATTTATTACGTATTATAAAAATAAAGTATGTGTACGTAAAATTAAAATAACTTTTTGGTGGTTTGGATATGGCTACAAATAACAAAAAACTTTTTTTTTAATATTGTTGGTATTTTATATTATTATATTTTGTTTCTTTGTTCTGGGTTATGTCCGTAACGGCTGGACCTATTTTAACGGGAATTTTAATGGCAGATATCCGAAATTATAGCGGGTGCCATATTCTATTTTATTTGTTGAACTGTTACCCGTCCATTCGTCCGTGTGAAATTTATCAAAAATATGCTGTTTATTGTAAACAAGCGCGTGAGATGTGCGCTTTACTGGACTTCAAGAATAAATATACATTATTGAAATTCTTATGTTTGTATGTAATTTAAATTATATTATCTTTTTGGTCAATTTCGCGGCCATTTTGTTTTATTTATCACGCTTGCATCTACATAATTCAGTGATAATAGCAGCTTATAAGAATAACTTAATAATATAGATAATATGGGCATATTATATCTATATAGTAAAAGATTTAACACGTATTCTTCGATAATGTATAGCCTAAAATTTTTATTAAGTACTTTCTTATATATAATAGTCTAAGTGAGCACTGAGGTATATTGTAGGTTAAATTTCCAGGTTTGTTGCTGATTATAACTCCCATCCAATTCGATACACTTTTCTTATTCACATATCTAATGTACACGTTACGTGTGACAGTAGATGGCGTGCGTGTCATAATTACAAATGTTTTTGGAAAAGCATTTCTCTAATGTATACACCTACTCATAATTTTACATTTCTTTAATACATTTTAAAAAAGGGCATGCGGAGCCGCTGGTAACAGCTAGTATTTATTATGAAATGATTAATTTTGTTATAAAATATTACTTTTTTTTAATAACATTAATTATTCCTTAAAAATCTATGCTTAAGAAGTACTCATCAACGGTGTTGTTTTGTGTAACCATTTTAAAGTATAGAAATATATATTTTATCACATGAAATATAACGTTTTGGTATGTTAGGAGTCACAAGCTTTGGTTCTGTCTGAACTATTGACCATAGCCGGTGGTCCTGTAATGTGGGCAGTACTGAGACGTGGCCAAGTACTCTATGAGCGCTATCGTGATCAACAGTTACAGAATTTGAAGGAATGTATTGTAGTGAATGAGACTCCAGTCGAGAAAAAACAACAGTTATCAACTCCTGAAAAGGTGCTTCTTATATTTTTTTATGTGTTAAGTATAAAATAAATAGGTTTTAGAATTGTTGATAATTCACACGTAAATGTAGTTTTTTTTTAACGTATAATTTAGTAAGTCGTGGATGTCGAGTGGTTTGACTGGAGGAATATCAAGTTATCAATGAAATTTTCGGAATTATACCTTTACTTACTGAAATTGGAAGACTAATGGCTGACGGTGAAGGTAAACATCGTGGGAAAAGAACCCTAAAAATGTTATTGTAGTACCACCGTATGTTGGAAAATATAGAGCAATGGATTTCTTAGAGTTTCATATTGCGAATACGTCATGGGCTGGCGGGGTGATTATGCCTATACCTTTCTTCTGGAAGATACCTATAACTCCGCAGTGGGCCTCATACTGGATGGTGATGATGATCATAATTTAATAACTAAACCAAATGATACTTATTAGGGATCATTTGATTTTAAAATAATAACAAATTTCAAAGTATGAACTATACTTGATTTTTTTATTCTTACGTTTATGAGTTAAGACATGATAATCTTAACTTTTAGGTTAAAAAAGATCAAGCGCAACAACGTAAAGCTTCACCCGGTGTCTCAACTCCTGAAAGTAACAGACAAGTGCCACCGACAGGACAGGCGCAAAGAGAGGTTTTCCATCGTATTATATACATAACATTTTTGTCATATATGTCTTTAAATTAATCAATACGTTTATACTCACTAGCTAGAGTTGGTTGTTATTATAACAAACGTTAATATTTCATCATTATTCCCAAGCAATTTATAGCTATTATTGAAAATGTAATTATTCTGCTGTCGGTTATCCTTATTTTCGTTATTGTTATCTATACATATAATAAGAATGTAAATTTACGTGTCTGTACTTTTTCGATTTTTGAGAAAAAAATTGTTGCAGGTGTCTGGGAATAAGTAATAGAATACATTTCAATCATTTTTAGAAATGTCTGTCTGTTTGTATGAACACGCATCACTGCTAAACTACTGGGTTCACAATAAACCCTCAGAAAATAAACTTAAAGAAAATCGTAAAGCATATCCTCGGGAGTAACTTAGTCTTTGTTTCATTAAAATTGGTCCACTCTATCAAAAGTTATTGTAATTTTAATGACGACGCGGCGTAAGTACGAGAGAAAAGAAGATAAGTAAATGAATTTAATATATTCAGACGACTTTATTAGTCGCTGTTTTTTACATAAGATTCCACGCGGACGAAGTCGCGGGCACAGCTAGTTGATAATAAAAATGGTAGACCGGAATTATAGCAACATGCAAACAAGTAAACGTTATCAACTATAGATGTGAAAGAGAGAGCTCTTCATTCATATATATTTTACTTCAATATTTAATGTATTATATTGGGTAATAATTTGCAGTCTTACTTTAATTCAAATATTATAATATGGAAAACAGCAAATTAAAAGTAAAAGCAATGAAAAGTAGCAGAATAATTAACAACAGTTTCAAATAACAGTTTTTGAAAAAATAAGAAATATCGTAATTTATTACTGACAAGTAGCAATTATTGCCATTTATGTCACAGAAGATTTTAAAGTATAGAATTAGGCCTAAGATGAGTATTCATTTTCCAGCTGGAAGCAAATCTTGCAACTTGGGATGCCACGATAAAAGTCTTGCGTGATAACTTAAAACTTGAAGAACTAGAAATGACTTTCACTGATGGCACTAAAAGAAAGTTATGGAAAGTCAATCGGCCAAAACCTGAAGTTATTGAAACTGTGGATTTAGTATTTATCCTCAGTTATTCTGCATATATACAACAGTAACAAAGAAAACTCTTGGCATTGGGTTTTCGAAAAATTGTTTCTAAAAATCATTTGTAATAATTTGCCTTAAGCGAATTTTGTTCTTTTGAATAATTGCTTCGAGTACGAAGTTATTAATTTAACCCGTTGATATTTGCAATCGCATCCTAAATTATTTGTAACCCAATATTTTTTTATATTATAGGTGGCAAACCAACAGGCGGGCCACCTGGTGGTAAGTGATCAACGCCGTCCATAGACACTAGCAACACCAGGGGAGTGGCAAGTGCGTTGCCAGCCTGTGTTTGGGGAATGGGGCAGGGGGGAATGAAGGGGGAAGTTGGGGGAAGGAGGTGGTCTTTTTGCGCTCTGACTGACCGAACGAAACGCAACAATGCATGCACTGTTACTTCACGTCAATTTTCTGTGAGAGGGTTGTTGTGATCACAATATAGTTGTGATCTTTAGTATACAATACATGCTCATTGTTGAAGTCACTGTAATAGGTAATAATTACGAATCATGCTCATTTGCATATTTATTGATACACTCTAAATATACAAAAATCCAGTGTCGTGATATTAGTCCACAATGAACTCCGGAACTACTCGGATCTTCATTTAAAGGGTGGCATTTATGTATAATTTGGTCCTACTTGAGATATAGGATAATTTATGTTTCGATTAATAACCTCAATATTTTTTAATTACTAATTAAATTATGGTCAGTGTTGATTATTGTCATTAATTGTAAGTTTCATCAGTCTCGAACAGATGGCGCTTTAAATTAGTTTGTTGACAAAAAATTGTAGAACCGACTATTATAGATATCTAATAGATGGCGCCACGTTTTCATTTTGATTGTCCTTTTTCAAGTACAGTTTATTTAATGGTGCACATGTTTTACCCAATATGTAATGACTAAACCACAGCAACGCGTGGTCGAGTCAGTTAGTCTATTATAAAAAAAAGCATAGTCAAACTGAAGTGAAATATTACGTCAAAGTATACGAGATAGTGCTCTGATGATAATTATGTCTTCATTTATAGCTTCAATTGCTGCCATCGTCTATCGGGAAACGTATCTTATCATATTTACCTCGAGCCCAACTTGGTGACTATGCTCGCGTTAACAAGTATTGGGGGTACCTCGTTGAAGAGTTCCGAAGTGAAACAGCTGCTAGATTGAAGATAGATGCAGATCGTGTTAAATTACATGTAATAATATTATGTGGAATGACTTTTTAAATTTCGTTTAAAGCCCTGATTGTTTTAGTCTTGAATTCTGTTTAATACTTGTATCTAATATTAAAATTTCTTCGTCTATGAAGTTGTTTTGAGGTTATGTATATGATTTTAAAACCAACGCTTCCTTGAGATTTTATTCTATACTAGCTGTGTCCGCGACTCCGTCCACGTGGAACCTAATGTATAAAAAAAATTCAATTGCTTGTCTATTTTTCTCTCGAACTTACGAGTAAGTCACGTCGACATTAACTTTTGATAGAGTGAACAGATTTTAATGAAACTAAAACTAAATGTAACTCGAGGATATGCTTTACGATTTTCTTAGTTTTTATTGTGAACACGGTACTTTAGCAGTGACGCGTGTTCAAACAAACAGACAGACAGACATTTCTAAAAATGATTGAAATGTATTTTATTACTGATTCCTAGACACCTGCAATATTTTTTTCACGAAAATCGATAAAGTACAGACACCTTAGATTTACATTCTTATCTTCTTTATATATAAACTTCTTCTGTACGTTTGTATGTCACTGAACTCCTCCTAAACGGCTGGACCGATTCTGATGAAATTTTGCATGCGTGTTCGAGTGGATTAGAGAATGGTTTAGATTCGCAATTGAACCCGGTAGGTGGCGCTGCGGTTGGATTTTAGGATTTTTTTTAAATTATCAAAGCAGGACAACGTCCGCCCGGCCCGCTAGTTATATGTATAGATTTTATCATTATATGAGAATGTTTTTGTTTAAACAATTTTGAATCAACATTAAACAATATTAATAGCCACATGTATATAAGTGCGCTACTCCAGAACGACTGTACCTATTTGGATAATTCTTTTTTGTTGTACGTTTGTAATTGTAAGGATAATGATTGTGTGAAAGAAAACGTTTGGAAATCGTTCGGAGAAGTGAAAAATTTTTGTTCAAAGTTTTTATATGAAAATACAGTGAGTTAGTGAACTAGAAAACAGTAGGGAAACCTTCAAAATATTAACAGAAGTGACAAATTTGTGTTCAGTTGCCATTTTTATCACTACATGGTCGTACTGTAAAGAGAAGATTTAGTTTTAGGATTTAGTTATTTTTACAGCTAGTGTAAAATTAAGAACACATGTTAGTGATATTTATTTGAAATATTAAGGGATATTTTTTTTACATACTGGTACACAATTACTGTCTTTGTTTGAAATATTGTCCTTAATTATTGATTCTCTTTATGTATTTATCAGGAAATCATGATGCGATATGATACAAGCATAGACATTGAGTTCCCCTATGATCAAGAAGCAGCGCTGTCCAGCTTTCAAGCCGTCACTAGCAATAACACACCTTCTATTAAAGCAAGGCATGTGCATCGAAGCGTATGGACAAGCGAGAAATCGGGAGGGGTATTCTCAATGAGACGTTTCTTAAACAAAAAAATAAATAAACCCAATAGAGTAAGTTTTTCTCACAGCAGTTCATTTCAATTAGTAAATGTTATTTTTTTTTACTTTAGTTTCAATTTTTTTTAATATATAACACTTTTAAAAGTTCGTCACGAATTCATTTTATAACTAGCTGATCCGTGCAACTTCGTCTGCACTAAATCGGTTATCACTTGTTTCAACTGTATTTTTAAACGCGAAAAATTTTAATAAACCTAAAACCCGATTGCAGCCACACCTACGGTTTTCAATTGTGAATCCAAACTATCAAGGGACTCACTCAAACATACACCCAGATGGTATGTGAGAAATCTTTTAAAATTAGCCTACAACACGTTCGTAGCATCATCTACCGCGTTCAATTAAAATTAAAATTAACCTACATATATTGGTGGTAATGTAAAAAAAAGCTTTAGAGGTCTATGGACCCCCAATTTCTAACGAAGTACCTTTCCCTTTTTTGTAGACGTTTACTATACAGTCAGTATAGTTTACATTATAAAATATCAAGTTGATAGAGTTAAATTGTAAATTAAACAATAAAATATATTCATAAAATAAATAATGATAAATGAGACACTAAATCATATCATAACTATTTTCAACTTGTATTAAAACTTTTTCACACTCCATTGTATTGAAGAAAAATATAAATATTAAAAAGATATGAGCACGACGCGTCAAATGTCACTTGCCTGTAACTATTTGTCTAAGAGCTAGCAACGGTTTCGAAAAAGAAAATAAGCCAGTTTTTATATATCTTTATGTTCTTCCGAACAGAGTGCGGGCTACCTGGCTGCCGGTAAACATTGCGTTTATTAGTGCACATCGCACCTTTACAGGCAAAAATATTGATTTTTATATAATTTTTGAATGTTTTGTTTTTTACTAACTTAGAAACGTTACTAAAACATGAAATTATCATTGCCAGACATTTTTGTTATTAACAATAATGTGCCCGATCCTATTTTGTTTGTAAATAAAATAAAGTATGTCCAAACCATGTTAAAATAGCTGTAATTTTTAATATTATTATTATTTAATTTTTAATGAAGGCTTAGTCGCCTTCTCGGCTATATCGCCTAAGTGACATACAACTATATAACAATAAGAATGACGATAAACTTAACAATAGCTTATATTAATTTTGTACAATTCTTTAGCATCTTTCGAAGTGAGGTCAGACAATAACGAATTGTACAAACCAGTGTGGAACGAACCAGAAGCATTAAGCCGAGATCTAATATCTTCGTTTCGAACACATTCTGCCAGGATGTGGTGCACATCATCGATGAGCTCACAACTCTGGCAGAGTGGTGATAGTATTTTACGCATCAGGTAGGCGAACTTTTTACATGGGATGTGTTCTCAGCGTAATCTTATTCTTGTGATTGCTTCCCGACGGCAAATCGTACTGTCATCAATCCATGGTGACCTTAAGGGGTGTGGCTGAATCGTTCTGTACCATATTCGTTTTGTTTTAGAACGCTCATCAAAGTATTCCTTCCAATGCGAGTAACAGCTATTTTTAAATACTGAGCATACATCCAAGTAAGTTGGTAAAATATTAATAAGAGCACCTTCGGAGGATCCTTCTCTAGCTAAAAGATCAGCTCTTTCATTCCCAGTTATACCTATATGAGAAGGGATCCATTGTAAAACAATTACTTTGTTCTTTGCTTTGAAATCTAGTAATTGCTTCAAAATAGTGTATGTAGGCTATCGGTATTCCTCGAAAAGTCGAGGTACATCGCGCTACGTGTTGAAGAACACTCTTTGAATCGTATAAAATAACAATCTTAATGGACTCAGTTGATTGTGCAAATGATAAGGCCTCTGCAATTGCTATTAATTCAGTTTGCATAATTGAAATATTTTCATCAATTTGAAATTTCATAAAAGTTTTGGAATTTGACTCAAAAAATACGGCTCCTAAATAATTACTTAGTATATTTTAACAAAATTTTGATAATATTTATTTATTTATTGAAGACAAATATCTTTTACTTTAACAACATCATATTGACGCTTTGGCTTCCAAATACCATCTACATTTATTTTAATTATATTGTGCAAATCAATGTTATCGACCCAGGTGTGTAAAGTGAACATTTCATGTTTTATACTTGCTTGACTTGGAGTATTTTTATATTGAGAAAAAATAGTGGTCTTTTTCTTTTACGCCAATAGAGCGATTGGAAAGAGGTGGGCAGTTCTTCTGATACATTAGTTAGTTCGTTCTTTTTGAATGACTTAAATTTAAATAGAATTTTGCCAGCTTAATATTGTCTCCTAAGATGTAACGGACATATGCTCAATTTGCTTTCCATAACATGGATTGAAGTACTTTTAATGATACCCCCGATAATTCTCATGGCCTGGTTTTGGACTTTTTCAAGTTTATAGAGGTTAACCTGAGCACTACTATCATAAAGAAAGCTGGCATAGTCAATTCGACTGCGTGTAATATTGAAGTATAAACGAACTAAATGTTATGGATGAACACCCCAATTAAAACCGGCTAATGCTTTGAAAACGTTTAGAAACTTAGAGCTAGATACTGCAACTGCATTGATATGTTTGCCTCATTTTATGTATGATAAAGATAGCGATAATTGTGGAAGCGCCTGTTATAGACGCATGTGTTCAAGATGACGTCAGTCTCAAGTCATATGTCTACGTTTACCGTTGTTTTTCGTTTACGGTGAAATCTCAATATTATAATGGTTAATAAAATGAAATATGTTCTTTGCAATGGAAAAAATAAAATGGTTTGAAATGAATTATTTTATTTATAAAGAATATCATCGGGCATGTTATTATCAATAACAAAATTGTCTGGCAGTAATAAATTCATGTTTTTAATAGCGTTTAAAAGTTACTGAAAAAAAAATGTTCCTTAAATTATTTATAACTCAAAATTTTAACCTGTAAAGTTGTGATGCGCATTAAAAAACATAACGTTAACCGGCTACCAGGTATCCTGAATTCTGTTTGGAAGGGCATAATATATCTTCATTTTAAAGAACCAACTTTTCTAAAATTCTCGTTCTTCCAACATTCCTGGCTCTTGTACTAAGGTGTCGCAAAAAAGTCTAGTTACATTAACTACAATGTATTGTCTTTCGTTATCCTGGAGAACCCCTTGCGTTTTATGGGACAAAAAGTATCCTAAATGTAACCTTGGAATATTAGTTATTATTGTGTCAAGTTTCGTTAAAATCGGTTCAGTACTTTCAGCGTGATGCGTGTTCACAGGGACAGAAAGACAGACAGACAGACAGACAGACAGACAGACAGACAGACAGACAGACAAAAATTGTAAAAAGATTATTTTTGGCTTCTATATCGATAACAAAGACTGCCCCGATCAAAATTAAAAAAAAATATTTAATGTACAGATTTGACCTTGCTACAGTTTTATTATAGTATAGATAAAAGAGAGTAAATTAAAAATAATATGTATAGAATAACTTAGCTATAGCTATAGTTTAGCGCAACACTGGCTTTATGATAAAGATAGCGATAATTGTGGAAGCGCCAGTTATAGACGCATGTATTCAAGATGGCGTCAGTCCCAAGTCATATATCTATCGTTTGTCGTTTATCGTTGTTTTTCATTGTTAACGGTGAAATCTCAATATCATAATAGTTAATAAAATATGTTCTTTGCAACGGAAAAAATAAAACGGTTTGAAATGAATTAATTATTTTATTTATAAAGACTATCATCGGGCACATTATTGTCAATAACAAAATTGTCTAGCAGTGATAAATTCATGTTTTTAATAGCGTTTAAAAGATACTGAAAAAAAATGTTCCTAAAATTATTTATAAATCAAAATTTTGACCTGTAAAGGTGTTATGCGCATTAAAAAACACAACGTTAACCGGCTACAAGGTATCAGGATACCAGGATACCAGGCCCTGTTTGGAAGGGCATAATATTTCTTCATATTAAAGAACCAACTTTTCTAAAATTCTTGTTCTTCCAACGTTGCTGGCTCTTGTACTAAGGTGTCGCAAAAAAGTCTCGTTACATTTCTTACAAATTTTTAGCTTTCGTTATCCTGGAGAACTCCTTGCGTTTTATGGGACAAAAAGTATCCTAGATGTAATATGAGTTATCACTGTGTCAAGTTTCGTCAAAAATGGTTCAGTACTTTCAGACAGACAGACAGACAAATATCGTAAAAGGATTATTGTTGGCTTCTATATCGATAACAAAGTCTACCCCGATCAAAATTTTCAAAAAATATTTAATGTACAGATTTGGCTTTGTCACAGTTTGATTATAGTATAAATAGATGGTAATAATATTTACAATGGTATTAACATACTCCATTACATTAGAGTAGTCCTGAAACTTGTGACTTCTGATTTAGAAACAGTGTTTCTGCTACTGTTTAAGATTTAGATACTGATAGATACTGTTTAAGATTCAAGCTGTCCATTCTAGTTATCTAGAAATTCACGCTACAATACATTTCCTTACATGAATAATGTACTTCCTTTAAAAACATATAATATATGCTATAGGAAATTGCTAATTATCCTAAGTTCAATTATTTAAGAGGCTTTCAGAAATTTTAAAATATTTCTTTTACTTTGCGATGGAATTATTTCTTTGGATAACGGTGTGGTTAGTTAAATGTGACGAATGTGGAGTGAGACGAGGCGAGGTGATAGAAAGAGACGACACGAAGAGAGAAATGAGAATAGGTTTTTTTTTCAAACTGACTACGCTATTACCTAGCAAGGTCTTAACAGCTTCACCGGACTACGATGAGAATAGGGTTTGATTTGGAAACTATCGGATTTGTTGTGAGGCGAATCAGTCATTGTTGCATTTTTTAAATATAGGTGGGGTCAATCAGTGATGACGTAATTGTATCTCTGATCTGCAGGGGGTGGAATCACAGGCATAAATAGCTCCCGTTAGATGAGCTTTAGCCTGTCCCGTAGGACTGTCAGTACGTGGTGAAGAGCTACATCCTACTCGAGGTGACCCTATCTCGTGGAAGACTGGGGATCCAGGCTGGAGAGCCGATAAACACTCGTGGGGGTTGATACCCACTACTGGAGCGCGGTGTATGTCCTTGCAAATGGCGCCCCTCGCAGTACCCCTCTGCTTATCAGAGGCGACAAGGGACGGAGTAGGGACGAGCCTGATTCGGCTCGCTTGTCAGGGGGTTGAGGGAGAAAACTACTTTCCAAAGTTACCGTGGAAGACGGGTAAAGTTACGGTGGAGGTCTTTCGGGCAGCGGGAAGGAGGAAACCATGTTAAAAAGTTGCAGAGGGCGAGGAGACAGCCTAATTAAAAACCAGTGACAGATGGCGGTTGGGAGAGGCGTCTCCTTCACCGCTAAGCCGGGCCAAGTGGGGAAGGGGTAACTAGACTTTCCATTGCATTAATTCGACGGAAGGGGAGACACTTACTGATGTAAGTAACATATTTTTGAATTCATAGGCATGGCGTTTTGCTCATATCATACACGCAGTATCTGTTTTCAAATACAATATAAGTTAAAGTTAATAAAAAATGCTTTTGAGAGTGGCGGCCATTTTTATGTATATTGATTGATTCGAGCAATTGGGAACGCCATTAGGTGGGTAATTGGGATCGTTCCCAATTACTCCTTACCCTCCTCATTACCCATAGTACTGCTAGTTGATTGTGTAAAATATTTAAACTTTACAAATTATTTCAGATGCCTCGAAATTACCCACAAAACTCTGAACAAAATATCAAATCGAAAATCTTAAATGAAGCCATTAATATTTTCAGACAGAGTCAAATACCAACACAGGATACGACTGCTGTTCATAAAAACAAAAATGATTTAGGCGTTACCATTAACACTCCTCCTCCATTCAATTCCGTGCCTCTTGACGAAATCATCAATGTGCCTTGTATTCCTAAAAGAGAAACCACCTCTAAGCGTCAAAATAAAAAGCACTATCAAATTTTATCCAACTCACAAATTAAAGTTCAATTAGAGGTAAAAGAGAAAAGATGAAGTGAGAGAAACGCTACAAAATCAGTAAAGATCACTAAAAACCATACCAAAGAAGCCACAAGGCAAGGGTAAAGGAGTCTAAAATTTGAAGTAAGCTTTACAAATAGAAAGAAAACGAAGAGTGTTACAATATAACGTGTTACGAAAAGCATCCGCAAGAAGATCGGATTCAGTGCGCGGTTGGCCAACTTTGGGCACATTAGTAATGTACTTACGGTGAGACTATCAGTGGTTGTGTGTGTGATATTGTGTGTCGTGATTAAACGTCGTTCTTAATTACCCCATACTGTTCCCATTTCCCCCACGGGATGATCTCAATTACCCCATGGGGTATCGGGTAAATAGGACCCGCAATGTTTTTTGTTTTAGTTCATATTTTTATTAAAAAATGTAGATTTAAAATAATGTTTTATGACTACTAAGTACATAGATAACCAAAGCTCATTTAGCAATAAAAATTGATTTAGTTTATTACTTTTTGTATATTATTTTTTAGCGTTATAAGCTAAGTGTTCCCAATTCCCCCACTCTTCCTATATATATTATGCAGAGTTTTAGAAATAATATAAAACTGTAGCCTCTAAAATTGTTGACAGATCCGTCAAACTCCAATAAGAAATATGGCTGAATTATCGGAGAGATTAGATCGCCGTGGAGCAGCGGACGAGAATATATGGAAATGGTGTGAAAACGTTCTTAAGCACGTTGAATCCAAAGATAAAAGTGCGAAGGTGAAAATATTTTTATTGAGCAGTTAAAAATATTCTATCTATTCGACTATAATCGAGTTCTACGTGAAGTGTCATTAGAATATGTCCAGTCGTTAAAGTATCGGTGATGGGTAAATATTAATAAAAAGGCAATATAAATAATTCTTTGTTCAACTTGAATATTGTAAATTGCTAATCGAGGGATATCATAGGTTTCTTATGATTTCTTGATATATCTACTGGTTCAAAACTCATTTGTTATAGTTGAATTGATAATCATTTTTGTTACGAATTACGTAATTGTTTCATAGTACATATCGTTTTTACAATGCATCTCATTTTGTTCAATAGATACCAAGTTTTCTGAAAAGATTTATTTACATTTTGTATGAACATTCTTTTAATAAATACTTTTTCATTAGTAGGTTAACATTTTTCTAAAATAATATTTAAAAAAATTATAAAAATCCAAACTTTAGAAATCTACTGTTATTTTCTTATTTAATCACGTACAAACTTGTATGAGTTTTGGTATTTAATAAATAAAACAAGATTATATCAAATTAAAGTCAACGCAGTATAAAGATAAAACAATGTTTCGCGGTATTACATATTGATTATGCTGTGTTATGTACGTAGACAGATCTTAAAGTAAAATGGCCGCACATTTCGCGCAAAAGATAACAAAATTATCAAACCAACATTAATATTTTTGTTAAAATGTACCTGGATATTAAAAATATAAGAATATACTTTCTATCTATAATCTATTCTCTATTCTCATTATCATTTAGATCTCTAATTTAATATTAAACAAACATTTTCTATCGATATTATGGAAACAGAAGAACTAAAGAAAGAAATAAAGAAGGTATCACTTTTCTAAGATCTAAAAGATGACATTTTGTAGTGTAACTTCCTAAGCTTTGGAATTTTGAATGTTTTTCTGTGAAGAAAAGTGGTTGGGCTAAACACTGTGTCGGGATTTAAATCACCGGTTCTCGCTCGACCACTAAAGTTAAGCCACGTCGGGCGCGGTCAGCGCTTAGATAGACGGGTGACTGCATGAAAATACCGCGTGACGTTGGCTTTATGTTGTACTTTTTTAAATTAAAATGTTTCCCTTTATTACAAAAGTTTCACTTCTATCGTCTGTCTTTACAACACGACCTGTTTTTTATAGATAACATAAGGAATCAAGACATGTAGGGAGCTTTGATTATGTATAATCAAAAGTCAACAGTAATTTAAAAGTATTTTTGTTTCTTTAATTATAGAACGAGGAAAAAAAGAAGGAAGGCGTACTCTCCCTTGGTAATGTGCATTTTCCGTGCCCTATGATGAAAGAAAACCTTGAAGTACCCCTTGTGCCTCCTCTTTACAAAGATCCATCTGTTGTGTATGTTTTTATATGTTTCTCCTTTTCTTACAGTTGTGGTATGATATAATTTTGTAATTTCTATGGAAATGATTTAAGTAACGCCATTTAATTCGAAATGAATTTACAGTACTTCTACGAAACCAAAGCGGAACATAGCAAACACTGCTATAAATATCTCAAAAGAACCGAAAAAAAAACGATACAGCTTATGGAGTCGCGATTTCTCTAGTCTCTACCCGGTGTACAAGATACCTTCTCATCAATATCCTTTGTAAATTGTTGCTAAAATAAAATAAAAATACATCTTAACGTTATATAAGTTATTTTTTATTTTATTTTTTTTATATCAAAGGAGGCGATCGAACAGGTGGGTCACCTGATTTTAAGTGATCACCACCATCCATAAACGCTAGCAATACCAGGGGAGTCGTAAGTGCGTTGCCGACCTGTGTATGAGGGAGGAGGGAGGGGAAGGAGGAGGAGGGAAGGGAGGTGGGCCTTTGGCGCTCTCACTGACCGAACGAAACGCAACAATGCAAGCACTGTTACTTCACGTCGGTTTTCTGTGAGAGGGTGTTACTACCTCAGGCGAGCCGACCCATTCATATATATGAAATCAGTAATAGCTACAGCGTGACTCTACCACCATAAAAAAATATTTTTAATAAAAATAATTTTATAATTAACTAGCTTCTACCTGCGACTTCGTCCGCGTGAAATAAATAGTTACTTTGGGCTAACGCTAACACGCAGCGAAAGCCCTCAAGAGGTAAAAAAAACCCGATTTTGAAACATTCTTCATTGATACTCCGCTCCTATTGGTCTTAGCGTGATCACATATAACCTATAGCTATCCTCGATAAATGATCTATATAATTTATTTTAAATCTATTAAATTAATTATGCCATAGCTGATTTATGTCTTAATCTGTTCTTTTATGCGTATAACTTATACAAAACAATTTCAATGTCTCACATCTGCCAGGCGTCCCGTGACGGCTCAATTTTTTGATACAAATTTATCAAAAACAGTATTAAAATTGCGTATGAAAATATTTAACGCAACACTAAATGTAATATTCGTCGATAATATTATTACCTTTACGGGTATTAATATTTGACATGGTACATTCATTTTTCCCTTCATTCAACTCAAGTACAAATAAAAGTGTATATTAAAGGTCACCCGTAACCTCATCTGGGTATCTTTTTAAATTACCTAGCTATTCGATGCTTTGCCCGCGTTATTGTACTTTTTATCTATCCTAGAGAATAGAACTTTTTTAAGTTCGAATGCAAAATTTCATGATACACATATAATAACCGAATGTATTTAAGGCGTAAAAATCGTAAACACGATCTTCATAGTCTCCAAAAGTTTGATCATTTTAATTGCCGCCAATTTAATTAGTACCTGACATTTGGATCTTGGTGATAAGTATTTCTATAACGTTTAAATACACCAGTTCCATATTTTTTTAAATAGACGACTTAATATTCTGTCGGCTAGCGGCCTATTTACATTTAGCCAATTTATATCATTTTAGAGGTATTTGTTTTGATTTGATTGTTGAAGGCAAACTGGTTTAGGATATACATACTTAACCTTTTTTCTTCTTGTGTACACATACCTACAGATAACACTTATTCTATACGGGTTGAGGCATTATTAAATCAATGAAGTTGCTATTAACAACATCAACAGTGTGTAAAATTGCATATTAATCCGCAAGATTAGTCATTATTAAAAGCCTGAAATATATTTTCATAAGAAGAAGAATCGCATAAAGCAAAAGAGACTAATTTATCATGTGAAAATGCCAGTAATAGTCTTTGAAGAGGACTGGGCTGCCAGTAATGAAAAAGAAAGAAAGAAGAAAACTGTCTTAAGATATTTAGTTTCGCAATGATTAACTTCAAACTCTTTGCTGTTTAGAAAAAAATTAAACCTTTTTTATAATAATAGTATATATTTCTGTATCTGATCTTTTTTGTTTTTGTTTTTAATTACAAAATAATTATTATAATTATAACTCCAACACTTTTATTTTACTATTATTATTATAAGACCATGTCATAAGATTTCTTACAATATCTAGTTTAATGAAAAAATTGTGTGGTTTTATGAAACCACGGTAAAAGTGAAACTTTTTTAGACTATAGACATTTAACTAATAATCTAAAAGTAAAGTAAAGTCTATACACTACACGGTCAGCTGCTACGAACTATAGGCGCCGCCATATTGGCCCTGGCTGCTCTGACGAGCGCCTTTCACTTCATCCCTACTTCGCGGCCGACCATCACGCGACATGCAACACACAGACGAAAAAAAAATCTTTATAAATAAAATGTTGAGTAACCTTACATATGTAAGGTAATAATGTGTCTCTTTAGGAAATTATTAATAAGATGTTTATTAACGAAACAGGTTTTAATAACTTCATAGTATTAGCATCATCATATTTCTGGCTATTATATACGTCTGAAAAGCGCGGAGCGTCACATAGGCTAACGTTACCTACAAACGCTGAATAGATAATTATGGTTATACACGAAATTTTTTATATATTATTACCTGTAGAGTGTGGTATGAATAAGGTGGTTAGGTTACGAAGAAAAGCCGCTGCCGCTGCTCCAAATTGTAAATTAATGGTTGGCAACTCTATACATGACATTTAAATTATGTTTCCAAATCTTTTAAATTTGCATGTTATTAAATAAAAGATCAATTTCTTTTCACATGAACATCTCTAATGTGAATGTGTAATCAAGGAATTTATAAGTAAATAACTTACTTATGAGTTTTTGGCGGCATTTTCGTCTGTCATGTAGTGGATTTTATTTTTTATTCATAATCTTGTGTTACTTGACTCTATATTGTGTAAAATTGGTAGTGTTTTATGTAATATAGTTTGTTTATTGTGCATAAGTGAAGTGAATGGAAAATAATACCACGGACCATAAGTTCTGAGATGCCACAAAAACTCCATGGAAAGTTCTAACAAGATGGCCACCATCTTGTTAGTTCATTGAAATTATATCAAGAAACTTGTAATATCGATACTCACTTGACAATGGCAGTAATAGTCTACTAAAGGACTGGTTGCCAAAAATGGAATGGAAGAAGAACTTGTAATACTATTAACTACTCGACAATGGCAGTAATAATCTAAAAGATTGGTTGCCAAAAATAAAGTAAAAAAAAAAACATAAATTCCTTGTGTGTATTGTGTAATAGAAATTTTGAAAGATTGTATTACAGACTAGCTGACCCGTGCAACTTCGTCTGCACCAAATCGGTTATTACCGGTTTCAATTGTATTTTTAAACGCAAATAATCTTAAAAAACCTAAAACCCTATTGCAGCGTTATCCAGCACTTCCAATAGTGAATTCAAACTATCCAGGGACTCACTCAAACATATACCCAGTTGGTATGTGAGAAATCTTTTAAAATAAGCCTAGAATCTGTTCGCAGCATTACCTAAAGTAGTGTCATCAAATTGAAGATCAAAACTAACTTACATATATTGCCAATAAATGTCTTCCCAGTACCCCTTGTAACTTCATCACGTAACATACTGTAAAAATTGAACTTTATCTACATTAAATTTCCATTTTGTTTTAGTTGTTTGTTTTATAAGAATTTGTAAAGTATACGTGAAATCTGCATTCAGTTTTAATTTTGTCACATTTATTTTACTTTTGACATATAAACCACCTTTTTTACTGAGATACTGAACTTGGGATAATATACCTTTCTAACAGTGAAAGAATTTTTGAAATCGGATCAGTAGTAGGTACCAAGCATTCCTCGAAAGCAAAACTTTATCTCTCATTATAATATTAGTACAAATACAACATAGTATGGTAACTGCAAACACCTCAACTGATTTATTTTAATCTTAGATTCACAAACCTGAACCCAACTACTTCAAGACTCAACAATATTTAGAAAACTAATTTTATCAAATATCGAAACAACACACGTACTGATAGGAACTCTAATTGAGTTTCATCTTCTACAATGCAATGTAACTATTATCTAGGTTTATATTTTAGGAAAAAATCTTGTCACCTTTGCTTAGCAAACATTTTTTATACAATAAAATAAGTGAACCACATAAATGACAGTTTCGTTTACACATATTTTTTTCATATGTGGTTGATAATTACGCATAGAAATGTCATATAGCCGTAGCTCAGTTATAACTTACTGGACATTGTATGGTCCGACGGAGCCGACGGTTTCGAACCGGCGATTTTTTTTATTTGGTATTTTTTTTAAAGTAGCTTAGGGAAATATAGCTTATTTTTTTAGCTAATCTGTCTGCTATATATAGCATAATGAAAATTTACCAAAATCCGTCAAAAATGTCATTAACTACAAATTTTTGACTTTCCTCCGTTATCCTGGAGAATCCCTTGCGTTTTATGAGATAAAAAGTATCCTAGATGTAATCTCGTAATATTAGTTATCATTGTGCCAAGTTTCGTCAAAATCGGTTCAGTACTTTCAGAGTGATGCGTGTTCACAGGGACAGACAGACAGACAGACAGACAGAAAGACAGACAGCCAGACAAAAATTTTAAAAGGGTTATTTTTGGCTTCTATATCGATAACAAAGTCTACCCCAATAAAAATTTTCAAAAAATATTTAATGTACAGATTTGGCTTTGTTACAGTTTTATTATAGTATAGATAGATTACAGACGTACAATTTAGAGATGTAAATTCTATTCGAATAAAACTGATTTTTAAATCGATTCGAATTTAAGTCTGAGCTTTCGATTCACAGAATATGCGATTTCTAGAAGATCAATTTGTCTAAAGATTTTTTTTTCATAATTCCTTTTTGAACTTTTATTTGTATGGAAAACAAAAAACTACACAATAATTATAGATCTTTTATTGTTTTTAACTTAATTAGAGTTAAAAACCAAATAATTGCCTATGAGACAAATAGAATTAGATATCTCCTAATCACAAAAGTGAAAAATGAAAGTGTTCGTTTGTTGTTGTGTACATTCTATTAATTGTAAACTGTTTTATGGTTATATTCTTATCTAAATAGAAAAAAAATTGAGCACGACTTTTTAGTCTCCGAAAATGATGCACTGTATAGATTCGTTAGGTGATTCCAATAATTTTTTTTTTCCTTTCTATTAAGTATTCTCACAATCGATTTCGTCTCGCATGCCTATAACTACGTACAAAGTAAACCGAGTTTTGCAAATGTCAAAGTGCTTGTACGTATAAGAGATATTTTTTCTAGAAATGCAAGGAAAAGTGTATCTCTTTCATCTGTTTACAAGATAAAAATCCGTGAATGAAACCGAGGATTTTTGCTTATTGATAATGTGATGTGCGTCTTTAAATACACAATTGAATTTTGATCATACACAATGAGTAAACACATGTATTCGACTGCTAATTTAAGTGACAAAGAGTTAAAGGATCAAGGCAATAGATTATTTAGCTTACGCCGTTACGAAGATGCTATAAACTGTTATACAAAAGCAATTGTAAGTATTTTTTTCAGTCACAGCAATCTTGAAGAATTGTGCGACGTGGAGAGCTTGTTTTTGTTTATTCGTATTCTCATGAATGCTGAAAAGTCAGGGTAAAATACAGGTCATATTATAAATAAGAGTTACAAACATTTTTGTTTGGAAGTTTAACTAGGATACTGCATTGCACTAGCTTTTTAAAATGTCAGGTAATTAATGTAGTCAATTGTCTTAATTAATCCTCAAGAACAAGAAGTCTTTCGTTGAATTAGACAGTAACTTGTTTTAGGATTTTGTGAATTTATTTATTACGTACAAAATGAATAACATCTGTTTTATAACTAGGAATATTAGGTTGTGTTTGATATTGCGATTTAGCATAGGCTTACTAAATAAATTTGTTACTTGTGTATTAAATGCACCGCACTCGCCGGCCGCTACCGAGGCCAGCTCGCGTAATTTTTCCACAAGTCCAACGTAACTTAACCAAAACCAAAATAAAAGACCAAGCAGTCGAGAAACAAATAAAGGAAATTCATTCTTAAACTCTATATAGACCCATTTTCCACCTAAATCTTATTGAATACATTGTATTTAAATAAAGTCCTTTGGAATATAAAGTGTTTATAGGGCTGCATTTGAAATTCGCATCTTGATGTAAAGATTGAAGGAGATGGGAGAAAGGGGTGATTTCCCCTCCCTGTGGAGAGTCAAAGTTACTAAGATATTTATGATCAAAGTTTTGAGGTTACGTGTCATTTCCAAACAATCATTGGTAATTTTGTACATTACCAACTTGATGATTTTTAAGTTAAAACAAAACATTTTTGTCTTGGTTAGATTAGGTTAGACTTGCAATAGTTAGTGCTATGGAGCTAGCAAGCCTGCTTCCTAATTTGGGAGGAGCTGATTCGAGTTACTGCGTTCAAGTCTAGGGGATAGGAGGGCGTAGGGCTTGAGACAGGTAGGGTAGAGTTAGAATCAAGGGATGGGGAGGGGGATGTTTTGGTTAGCGTAGGCCAGAGGGGACGTCGGGGTGGCTGAGGCGGTAGAGGAGTAAACGTCTATAAAAAATCATTGGTGGAGCGACGGCGGAGAGGTATACCTCTCCTCTGCCGGCCGAACCCAGGGGGGAATGGGCGGGGGGCGTGGGTGCGCAGCCGGGTGCGGCGTGGGAAACGCCTGCCGCCGGGGGTGTAGCGGAGCATGCTCGCGCTGTCCCGCGACACTCCCACAGTGCAGCGTAGGTTGTCGTGGAGTTTTAGCCGGTTAAAGTCGCCGGATGGCACCACCCCTGCGTGACAGCACAAACGCTGGTGGTCGGTTCAGTTCAGACTCTCCCCGGGGCCTGACAGTCCATGATGGATTTTCTCTCCACGTTAAAAAAAAAAGTGCATTCTATACACAAGTACGATCAATTTTTATAATCAGTCTTTGTTCTTAAATGTTTACCAAACTCAATAAATTCACGGTATAATAACAAGTTTAGAGTTCTCTCATAGTGCCCTGGGTATGAGGAAGGGACAGGCTCTCAAGTGCAATGGTGGAAACACATTTATAGATGCTTGACAATAAATTATTAACTTAGCTAGCCAGGCAGCCTGTGGAAAATCCCCAGCACCATGCTATGGTATCATCACAATGTTTTGGTTTATGCTTCACCAAAAGGTTTGGCTCATTGAAACCTACATTGATTAATGCAATGTCTAAACACATTAACCACTGAGCCAACATCCCTTCACGATAAACAACTGACAATATTGCAGACTGATTGAAAATGGCAATAACAGAGATAAATCTATTCTATTTGTATATATTTCTATATCTGATATCATTAAACTCTAAAGATATTTTCCAGATCACCATAAAATTTGGCACAGCTGTCTTTTTTAATGTTATCTATTTTATTATAACTGGCCACAAGATAGCACTATGTATTTTAAATAATCATTTATAATTTTGTGGTAAATATAAATTTTAGATCAAGAATCCATCAGTAGCAACATACTTCACAAATCGGGCACTATGCCATCTAAAAGTGAAGCATTGGGAATCTACCTGTCAGGATTGCAGACGAGCACTGGACATAGACAGTAACCAAGTAAAGGGACATTTCTTTCTTGGTCAAGCATTAGTTGAACTCGAGTGTTACGATGAAGCTATAAAACATTTGCATCGTGGTTAGTATTAACAATATTATTTAATTTCAAATAATAGTTCCTCTTTAGGTAGCCAGATCTAGAGGGGGGGGGGACCGACGCTCCTGCTCTGGATGACAGTTTCCGGGTGCATCAAAGTTGTAATTTAACATGATTAAAAATATACCTGCTTCAGTGGTTGGCTTAATGTTGATTTGTTAAAAAAAGGTGACACACAGACCCCAACGATTTTATATGTAAAAAGATTTAGATATATTAGCAATATGATATTTCGACGAAACAAATGGCACCATAACACACACATACGTAAATTAATATAGTAAGGTCACACTATCTTAGATAAATTCTGGAAGTAAGATGGCATATTGTTAATATTGGAGGTGAAAAAGAAATAGTTATATATTGCTTAGATCTGCATCTCAAAAATAAATAATAATAAAAACAGACATGACATTTTGCTTTGTTTCTTTGACTGATATCATGTCTTTGCGTAATATTTTTTGGTTTCATGATATGTGATATTGGAATAATATTAATTAATTTGTGAATAAATAAACTGTCAGAAGTTTTCCTTGCATAGTTTTTGCAATATCTCATAACACAGGATGGCGTTTGCCATAGATTTGAGGCATTTTATGAAATATTCAGTACATAACATGCTTCCATTAACACTGACATGATACTGAGATCATGTTTGCTAGCTAGCTGAGTTTAACAAGGCACTTTCGAAGTGCTTATGACATATCTACAACTTTTTACTTATAATGTCATTGCATGGACCCACATCCCTAGTGACCTCAGATACCCATTATACATTTGCCTTATCAAACTTGATGTATTTCTACTGATATTGAGTGAAGTGTTCTTTTCCTCCAATGCTGAAGGAGAGGTATGGCCCCCTTCGAAAAAATTGTAGATCTAGGAAACCTTGTCGCTTGTGAATCTGTATTTATGATGACAAGTCCCTTGCAGTGGTTGTGGTAAGCCCTACTATTAAACTTAGTGGTGATAGGTTTGATTCCTACTTCGTAAATGACTTCTGGAAAATGATTATATTTGTCAGTTCTGTAACTGCATGTTAAATAATTATGTATGTAATGTATGTCAACTGCTTTATTGTATTTGTACAAGCTAGTTTAGAATTAGTTTAGAATTATGGTCAACTGTGAAATTAAGTATGTTGTTATCTTATATATTATTTTGTTACGGATTTGTAAAACAGCAAGTGATCTGGCCCGTGAACAGAAGTTAAATTATGGTGACGACATCGCTGCGCAAATACGTCTTGCCAGGAAGAAGAGATGGAATGTACAAGAGGAGAAAAGAATAGCCCAAGAGATTGAATTGCAGTCATATTTGAATAGGTACTTATTTATTTATTTTGGGATCGTCAACATGACAATACATTAGTAAGTATATAAAAAGTAAGACTATTGTGATACATTCTAAATGTAGTCATATTTAGAGACAGCCAGGGCATGCTCCAACAATAAATTAAATATTAAACTATTATACATGTTTAAAAATTTAACATAATAATACAAAAACAAGGAAATTGAAACAGAAAGAGAAAGAAAAAAGAAATACTAAAACAATTATAACTGTATTTTGTGAACAGACTGATATGTCTCTATCACTGTTTTGAAATGATTTCGTTTAATTGAGAAAATGTCGCATGTTTTATGGAATGAGTTATATGACCTAGATATTCTGTTGACCGGAGAGTAAAAGCCTAAATTAGTACATGAATGAGAAATATTAAATGGGACGTATTTATTACATCTCGGAAGCTTAGCAGGAATATTAAATTTGAAGTGATTAGTAATTTGTGCACAGTCAATTTTGTCATGAAATATATATTAAATAAAAACATAAGTTCTAATATTATTCTTCAATTATTTAAGGAGGATAGTTTGAAATGGTTAAGACGGTCATTATATTTAGTAATTTTATTGACTACATTGCAATTATAACAAAGATGCCATAAAAAGTCTTTTCTGTACTCATTCTATGTTTTTTATATAAATATCATAATGTGGATTCCAGATTAGACTGCAATATTCTAAATTAGGTCTTACTAATGATTTATATAGGTGTATTTTAGTGCTGCAATTCTTAAAATTCTTACAATTCCTCAAAACAAAACCTAATATTTTAAAAGATTTTTTAATAATATTATTTATGTGTTTATCAAATTTTAGTTTTTATAATAAGTAATATAATCAACTTCATGCAAAATATTTTCTTCTATCCTATAAACACATTGTGAGTTGTAGTTATCTCTAGTAAATCTTATATAATAACATTTATTAAGTTTCATTTTATTCATATAACACCATTGTACTACACGGTTCAAGTCTTCTTGAAGTAGAATCGCATCACTTGGTGTATAAATTGATTTAGCTATTTTAAGATCATCACCATACTACTACTAGCAAGATGTTTTTTTTTCTAAATTTTATAGCATATTGTACATAATGTTAGGGGCTAAGTTAACCAGTAAATATTTATGTCAGGTTGTCCTAGTCCATGGTAAGCCTTTGGTAAAGTATGTAACAAATAATGCATCTAATGTGGAATTGGTTAATTGAATCTTTCTTTGTTTTTTTTTTTTTTTTTTTTATCGTAGCTCGGCAAAATAACTGTACTGTGCCTGATGGTAAGCACAGTACAATCCAAAAACAATGGCGACTACCGAGAGATATACTATCCATCGCCGGTCGCCGCTGTCATGCCGGCCTGCGTAAGTATTTCTTCACGTTATTGTTATCTCATCTGAATATAGCTTCTAATTAATTGAGCAATCCCTGTAAACAAGTGATTGGTTTAGAATAATTTACATACATTATATATAAATGGTAATCAGTTTTATTTATAATGATTTACACACTAATGATTGTGTACCCTTTCCCATCAACAATTTCTTGGAGAATAATTTCTAATACTCTTGTTAGATCTCCGTCAAGATAATTTTCTTAATGCTTACCTATGTTATAAAAAGAACTTCTGTGCCAAATGTCACTTTTAGGATAGTCTCAGCTATGCCTCTTTTGTCATTCAGTAAAGAACTTTTTTTTAATTAGACATGTAACAATAATCTCGATTGATGTTTATTAATTTTGGTTGGTAAATACTAGTTAAGATTGGGGGCTGTATATCAATTATAATTGTCATGTATCTGTCTAGTGACTAATTTACAATTTGAAAGAGTATTTAACTAGATGGATGTAAATGTGCTTGAAAAAACTTAGAAAAATGAGGAATCACTATCTGTAATATTATGTATAGAATAGGTATGTGGATGAGTATTTGTTTATGACAGGAGGAAGTTATATTCATTGTATACATTAAAATTATTTAAATTATATTAAGACTTTTTATCAACACAGCCAGTCATTTGAATATTAATCTTCACTAATTTAATGAATCATGCTGAATCTATCTAGCATTATACATAGTTGATTTTATTAAAAATCGTTTTATTCTAAATTTTTGGTAGACCTTTCTGATACCATAATATTTTGTGCTACTATCTATAATCTAAAGAATGTTTTTTATTAATAATTTTCAGGTTAATAAATGAAGATATGCAACGTAGAATAGAAGCAATAAAAGTGGATTCTAATAATGAGGAAGAAATAAATACAAATACAGCTAAAATCGAGGAGGAATGTGTAAGAGATTACATTTTTTTTTGTTATTCATATATTTATACATATTAACATCCCATGTTGTATATAAATTGGTTCATTGTACCTGATGGAAAGAAGGTGCCAATTTTTATATTTCGAGTGTATATATGAATGTGTGTGTGCATATTCTGTATCCTCAATTGTTTATGTAGTGAAATATATGGGATTTCACTAGATTCGTCTCAATTTTTTTTTAGATTTATTAGAGTTTAGAGTAGTAGAGTTATTAGAGTAGCATACATATATTCAAATCTTAGTATTTATTTACAAATACTGAAATGCATTCTCAAACTCCACACATTAATTATTACATACTACTTCATACTACATTAGTATAATTAGTAAATAAAGACATGCTGTTGAAATCTGGGGCTAATCCATCAGACAGGACCCTCCCTAAATGAAAGGAAGTGTTGTGATTAGACAGGGCCATTCCTCAATGTAAAGAAGTGTTGTGATTAGACAGGGCCCTTCCTCAATGTAAAGAAGTATTGTGATTAGACAGAGCCCTTCCTCAATGTATAGAAGTGTTGTGATTAGACAGGACCCTTCCTCAATCTATAGAAGTGTTGTGATTAGACAGGGCCCTTCCTCAATGTATAGAAGTGTTGTGATTAGACAATGCCCTTCCTCAATGTAAAGAAGTGTTGTGATTAGACAGGGCCCTTCCTCAATGTATAGAAGTGTTGTGATTAGACAGGGCCCTTCCTCAATGTATAGAACTACATAAAATAGTGGAGGATGAAAACACTAGAGAGCCGCTGCTGACGTTCATGGAACACGTGGCAGGAATAGCAAAAAAAAGAAATAAATAGAAAAGAAAAACGGAAATTGCAAAAACAAAAAAAAAAAACAAAAAATAAAGAGAAAAGTTTCGAAAGAAATTTTCATAAATAAATATATAAAGTATCGGGTATAAAGGGGACTTAAAAAAAAAGAAATGTATAGAAGTGTTGTGATTAGACAGGGCCCTTCCTCAGTGTATAGAAGTGTTGTGATTAGACAGGGCCCTTCCTCAATGTAAAGAAATGTTGTTATTAGTCAACTACCAACAGAGTCAACATCTATACATTGTTATTAGAATAAAAGGTACAGTTCATTGTTTTTGCTAGATATAACCCTATTTATAGGCAACAATGGCATGCATATCAAATAGTATAACTATATAATATAATTTACATCATTAAGAAGTTAAAAATAAAAATATGAAATATACTAATTATAAACGAAGGAATTGAGAAATTTTGAAAAATTGAGAAATTGTATAATATTAAATTGCTAAAAATTATTCAAGAAAGTGTGTATTGAAAAATATAATTGTTTTGGTAGACGTAATGGTTTCGAAGAAAATATCAGTCTAGACTAAAAATTTTGGGGTTTTAAGAATAATTTTGTATTTTTTTCTTTGATTTAACAACCTGGTGCTTTAATCAAGTTATTATTTCTTATCTTTTCAGAATAATTATAGTAGTGAGTTAAATAATCTATTTTCAAAAATGGACGAAAGGAGGAGGGTGAGTTAGTTTCGTTTAAACTCCTTTCGATTTAGGTGAATGTTTTGAACACATTGTTTTTTTATAGAAACGGGATGTCCCAGATTATTTATGCGGTAAAATCAGCTTCGAGATTCTCAAAGAGCCTGTGGTCACTCCCAGTGGCATCACGTACGAGAAAAAAGATATTGAAGAACATTTGGTGGTGAATATAAACGATTTCGCTTTATTAACTATTTGATTAATGACAAAAGGCATTTAACAATAATTGGTTACTTCATAGTATATATTATGAGATAGCAGTATAAATTTATGTATATATTGATTTGCTACATTCTCTGATACAGTCTTCTTTACACAGTTGTTAAAGGTAAAAACGAGATATTACAGTATTTGAATTAATAAACTACTATTACACACACTACTATAATAAATACATTAAATTACTCTATATCGATTACCATAAATTATTATAATTGATCTTTTTATGCATTAATTCAGTTTGTAAGTGATTTGTAATTATTACAAATCGGATTATAAAATTCGCAAGATTCATTCTCATAATATTTTACAATAATATATTGTTGACAAATGTTCTTATGCCATTTCTAATCATTATAGTGAAATATGTACAATTACTCTATAAGTGTAATAAAATTAACTAAAACGAGGAATATGTTTGATTACAGCGAGTCGGTCATTTCGATCCTGTGACCCGTGTGAAGTTAACAGCGGATCAACTCATACCTAACTTCACATTGAAAGAGGTTGTCGACGCTTTTTTGCAGGAAAACGAGTGGGCTCTTGACTATTAACTTTTCTATAATTTATACTCATCATGAGTTCCGTTAAAACACAGTGAGAATGTTAATATTCATTTAACATACGGTTAAAATTAAGTCATAATTAATAATGTCTCAAGATAATTTAAATAAAGTTTATGCTACATAAATGTATGTATTTTAATTTAGACTTATTGATAAATTAAACTCGAGTTCAGTTTCGGGAAATTTAAACATTCAGCTGTTAACATATTGCTTATTTATGTCTTTTAATTACAGTTTCATTTTCTAGAGTGTATTTGTGCTAACCGACTCATTAATAATCTCTATTATTTAAACAACACATTCGTGTTGCAAAACTATTAGTTTTAAATATTGTCATGTAAATAGATACAACCGATACCGTACCATATACCTTAACCATATTGTTGAGGCCGAGGGCAAATTCATCATATGGGGCCCTCTCTCAATGAAAAGAAGGATTATTATCAAGTAAGGCTCATCCTTAATGTAGTGTTGTTATCAGGGTTGGGGGGCTATCTCTAATATGAAGTATTGCTGTCTGGTGGGTTCCACAACGTAAGTGGATGGGGCATTCCCATTAGTTAAGGAAGTTTGCTGTCGGTTGGTGATGGGGCTCTCTGTCAATGTAAATGAATGGGACCTTCCCTCAATGTAAATGGGTGGGGTTTTCTTTTAATATAAAGAAGTATTGCTATGGGATGGTGATGGGCTCTTTCTCAATGTAAATGTATGGGGCCTTCCGTCAATGTAAACGGGTGGGATCTGCCCTTAATATAAAGATGTATTGCTATCGGCGGGTGATGGGAGTCTCCCTCAATGGAGACTTATGGGGCCTTCCCTCAATGTAAATGGGTGGGGTTTTCCTTTAATATAAAGAAGTATTGCTATGGGCTGGTGATGGGGCTCTTTCTCAATGTAAATGTATTGGGACTTCCCTCAATGTAAACGGGTGGGACCTGCCCTTAATATAAAGATGTATTGGTATCGTCGGGTGATGGGAGTCTCCCTCAATGGAGACTTATGGGACCTTCCCTCAATGTAAATGGGTGGGGTTTTCCTTTAATATAAAGAAGTATTGCCATGGGCTGGTGATGGGGCTCTTTCTCAATGTAAATGTATGGGGACTTCCCTCAATGTAAACGGGTGGGACCTGCCCTTAATATAAAGATGTATTGGTATCGTCGGGTGATGGGAGTCTCCCTCAATATAGACGTATGAGGCCTTCCCTCAATACAAAGAAGAGTGGCTGCAAGTGACGAAAACTTTATTACTACGTATTGAACGCATTCTCAAATTACACGATATATTTTGCTAAAAATACGTTTGTGTAAAGTCCTCCTGCCACTCTCCGTCCGTTTTTTTACGCCACTGTTTGTACGATGTGCGATTGTGTATATTATTTTATATTAATGTATTTATATAGACAACTTACATACATTTGCGTGGTTTCTGTTTATTTTTCGGTTGAGTGTATCTTATTGTAGAAAATTATAGAACTTGTGAATGTTAATATTTTCAAAGTACATTAAATGAATATTTTACATTCTCACTACATTGAGTTCCTATTGTTTTGATTTCATAATGTACGTGACCTAGAATAAGATTGTATACTCACGTAAATATCGATCTAATCGATGTTATATTTCTTGGCTACGTGTCGAAAATAACTGACTTTAATATAATAACTTATGTGGACTTATCCTCTTAAATTTAGTGTTATATTAAATTACCATATCGCGTATTTATATAAGAAATAATGTATGTTGTAATTTATCTATTCCTAACAGTACTAATAGTATTTCTAAGTTTTAGAGTGACCAGTGTAATATAAAGTTTTGCTGTAACTTCTAACATTACATTGAATAGTATTTAATAAATAGTTTATAATTTATTTACATAAAAACCAAATGCCGAACATATTAGGTATTACATCAGAACGGCTCCACGTATTTAAAAGTAATTCTTTTTTTATTTGTAACTGCCAGGATAAGGTACGTATGAAATGACGTTCATCTGGTTAGTTGTCATTTGGTTTGATTAAACGGTCGTACGTAAACGGAAAATTTGGTCTTAGTTTTTCATTACTATTAACAATAACAATAACTCATTAACAATAAAAGAGGTATTTTGGATATAGTTATAATCACAAAATACGGGCGTACATATAAGAGGACAGTTCGTTTTCTGCACGATATACTCGCTTTGATATTGCATTGGCTTTTGTTTTCTTAAATTGCAACTACCACCTTGAATATTTAACTTTTCTAAACTGGCTAAATTCTTGAAATATTGTGTTCTTTTATTTATTATGTTGTTTCAAAATTGCCATATAGATAGTGTTCATATGTTTTAAATTCTGTAATATTTCCAAAAAATATTTATTATTTACTGTGATCCATATTTTTGTACCGTGATTCTTTGTTCGAATTATAATTATTTTCTAGACAAAATCGTCGTTTTTGTGTGTACGCCTCTTTATTATAAAGTCCTCAATATTTAAATTTTAGGACATCTGGACTATGTAAATCTAATAATGTATCTTCTAAAACTTGAACCTTACCTTTAAGGGAGTCAATATATGAAATTAACATTAGAGTTATAATTATTTTAATAACAGGATGATATTTCCTCTCAATTCTATCAACATACCGATTCAACACATAGTTCGTAGGACCAGAAAATTCGTACCGTCTTATAGAAAGGACAATAAGAGCACCGCATAATCACAGCAAAAAATGACTAGGTTTTTCACCGTCGTATTTTATTAATCATTTATTTTCTGGAAATTTCTTTCGCCACTGTTATATTTATAAGCTCAAAGTCTTATTTCTGTGTAACTGCTTATATTTTTATTTAGTTTTTAATGAGCTTCAAAACTTCAGATTGAAATTACTAATCAATTTCATTTATAATGTATACACCTATAGCTGTTTTTCCTTTGCACGCCAACACTGTACATCTTATAGGAATACCTAGCGGGCCCGGCAGACGTTGTCCCGCTCTGATTGCCCTGACTATAAAACAATCCTTCACAAATTATATACCAAAACGTTCCTCGTGAATCATTTTATCCACTGATGAAAACCACATAACAATCCATTCAGTAGTTTTTGAGTTTATCGCGAACAGACAGACAGACAGACGCGGTTTTTTTTTTTTTGAACTGACTCTTATGTAAACAATTCTAAGCTTTTATTAATGTAAGAAGAGTACAAGTTGTATCTGGTTAGTTTGTATAGCATAGGGTGAAGTACGGGGTGGTTTATGGGTGGTTTTCTGTGGTGTTTTATTATTATATATTTTGACTTGGCTTGTTTACGGATTCTGAACCAGTTTTTGTACCTGACTTTGCTTGCTTCTTGGACTTTTGTTGGATTACTTGGATTTTGACTTGGCTTCGTTTTTTTTGGATTTGTTTCTTGCTTAACTGACTTACTTGGCGTGTTGTACGGACACGGTCTTTTGCCTCGTGGTTTACTGGTGACCCTGGGGTCTCCGGTAGACCATGAGCGCTAAGGCGAAAAAAATCACGAGCAAACGGGCGAGCGTGTCGGTTGATTCTGACACGGAAGTGGAGGAGCGTGTCGCTCCCAAAGGAAATAAATTCCAGCGGGGTACGGCGAGGCGGATCAGCCGTAACGTCGGCGGGGGTCGGGGTATCATGGGCGAGGCTGACGGGTCCTTTGACCGGGCCTTGGCCGGGAGCCTGAGCGGGGCGGAGTCGGAGGCCTCGGCTAAGGGCTCGGTTGTTGCCTCGACATCCAAGGCTGGCTCCAAAACAGGTTCAGCGGTGAGCTCCGAGGCGGAGCCTATCAACATTGAAGAACTAGATGTCTTCACCTTGAAGACGCTAGCGGGGATCAAGGTGACGGCCATATTCGACACCGTCAAGAAGTCTGGGCATCTGTCGGGGCCCTGCATTAAAGTGCTAAAGGGCGCGGCCAAGACCCTGCGGAAGGTGGTGGAGGCGCTTGCGGACCGCACGGAGTCGACGGAGGTCAGGAAGTTCCAGCGGGACACCAAGAACCTCCGTCGCCAGGTTGAAGACCTCAAGGTGGAGGTTTTGGCCTGGAAGCAGGAGGCCACCGCCAAAAGGCAAATGCCCCCGCCTCCTGCTCCCGCAATGTCGGCGGAGACTCCCCAGTGGGAGGAAGTGCTCGCCGGGGCCGTCTCGCGCCTAGAGCGATCTCTCCAGGTGTCGTTCGGCAATATGTTGAACGCACGCCTGGAGAGCCTGGAGAATCGTCTCCCTCCGGAGGTGCCAGTCCGCCCTCCCTTGGCGGCTGATAAGAGGAAGGGTGGAGAGGGGGCTCCACCTGCAAGACCGGCGGTGTCCCAGAGGCCGGCACCGGTGCCCCAGGCCCCGATCGCCCCTCTGGGGTTGGATTGGGCCGAACTACCGGCTCCTGCGGCAGCGGCTCCCGGCTCCAGCTGGGCCGTCGTGGCCCGGAAAAAGAAGGCCGCCAAGGCCCCGGTGGCGCCCAAAGCCCCGACGGCCCCAGTTGCCCCACCAAAACCGGCGGGGCAGAAACTGCCATCCGTCCCCCAATCGGCTGCGGTGATAGTGACGCTGCAGGATACCGCAGCCGACAGGGGGATTGGATACAGGGAGGTGCTGACGAAGGCGCGGGAGGCCGTGGCCCTGCCGGACATGGGCGTTGGGGAAGTCCGGGTCCGGCAGACGGCCACGGGAGCGCGGAAAATTGAGCTCCCGGGGCAGACCAAAGAGAAGGCCGCCGAACTGGCCCGGGAGCTAAAAGTGGCGCTGGCCAACGTCGCCACGGTCGTCGTGCCGACCAAGAGGGCGGACATCCGAATCGTCGGGCTGGACGATTCGGTGTCCCCCCTCGAGATTGAGACGGTCGTGGCGGCGAAAGCCGGCTACGAGGCGGCCGACCTAAAGGTCGGGGAAATAAAGAAAAACTGGGGGGCCTGGGTGCGGTTCACATAACGCTCCCCGCGGCGGCGGCCAGGAAGCTGGTCGAGGCCGGCAAGCTCCTGGTCGGGTGGAGCGTCGTCCGCGTCCTCCTGTTGGATGAGAAGCCCATGCGTTACTTCAAATGCATGGGCTTGGGGCACACCCGCCCCTTGTGCCCCTCCTCGTCCAGCAGGGGGGACGGGTGTTACCGTTGAGGCGCGGCGGGCCACAAAACGGCCCAATGCAAGGCGGAGGTGGCCCGCTGCGCCGTATGCGCGGACGCGGGGAGGTCCTCGGGGCATGTGATGGGGAGCCGCACTTGCAGGCCCCCCACCACCAAGGGTAGGGACCTCCCCATAGCGGGAGCAATCCCCAAGGTGGTGGCCGCCAGGCGGGAGGAAGTTGATATGGACCAATAATGAATCGGTCCATATACAACTTCCTCCAGGCGAACCTCAACCACTCCGCCGCTGCACAGGACTTACTCGTGCAGTCAGTGGCGGAGTGGCGTATCGGGCTTGCGATCGCCACGGAGCCTTACTTCGTTCCATCCCAGCCGCAGTGGGCTGGGGATCGGAACGGCTCCGTGGCGATCGTGGCGAGACGAGGTTCGACCCTGGTGGTCAGGGAAAGTGGGGCCGGGTTCGTGACGGCCGTCTGGGGAGAGTACGCCATTGTGGGGGCGTACTTCTCCCCTAACAAGCCCCTGAGGGAGTTCGAGGCGTACCTCGGCTCCCTGCAGGGGGCTGTCAGACGGCTGTCGCCGCTCCCCGTGGTCCTCATGGGGGACTTGAATGCTAAGCCGAGGACCTGGGGAGCGGCAGTCACGGACCTGAGGGGCATGGCCGTTGAGGAGTGGGCAGCCGAGTTGGGGTTGTCCCTCCTCAACCAGGGGAGCGTCCCCACGTGCGTGCGATGGAACGGGACGTCAGTGGTGGACGTCTCGTTCGCCACCCTGTCCGTCGCACGCCGTGTCCGGGGGTGGAGGGTGCTGGAGGAGGTGGAGACCTTATCGGACCACCGATACATCAGGTTCCAAGTCTCCACTTCCCAAGCCGGAAGTGGCACCCGCCCCCGGATGGGCGCGAAGTTCCCCTGTTGGGCGATGAGCCGCCTCAACCGTGAATTAGCGGAAGAGGCGGCCATCGTCCAGGCCTGGGCCATGCCCCCCCCCCCCACAGGGGCTGATGTCGACGCGTCCGCAGCCCGCCTCCGTGCAGCCCTCACGGAGGTTTGCGACGCGTCGATGCCGTATGCCGTCGATGCGGCATATGGACCCGGAGGCGGAGGCCCGGCTGTATGGCAGCTATAGGGAGTGCAGGAAGACCCTGCACAGCCGGCGTAGAGCGCCCGGCCCTGATGGGGTCCCGGGCCGGGTGCTCGGCCTTGCATTGGGCCAATTAGGGGGGTGGCTTCGGGAGCTGTTCGACCGGTGTCTTTCGGTCGGGCAGTTCCCGAAGCCCTGGAAGCTTGGGCGGCTCTGCCTCATGGCAAAGGCAGGCCGCCCTCCGGACTGCGCGTCCGCGTATCGGCCCCTCGTCCTGCTGGACGACGCCGGGAAGGTGCTGGAGAGGATTATCTCCTCCCGGGTCGTCCAGCACCTAGAGGGCGTAGGGCCGAATCTGGCGGACGCGCAGTATGGCTTCCGGACAGGGCGTTCGACAGTGGACGCCCTGTGCCTCCTGAAGTCGCTGTCGGCAGAGGCGACCTTCCAGGGGGAGAGGGTTTTGGCGGTGTCACTCGACATCGCCAACGCCTTCAACACCCTGCCGCATGGCGTCATACGGGAGGCGCTCCGATATTTCGGGGTGCACCCGTACCTGCGGCGGGTGTTGGAGGCGTACCTGGAGGGCAGGGAGGTCGCCTATGTCGACGGCGACGGCCGGATGGTCAGGCGGGCCACACGGCGAGGGGTTCCACAGGGGTCGGCATTGGGGCCGCTCCTGTGGAACATGGGCTACGACTGGGTGCTCCGCGGCGTGCTCCCATATGGGGCACGCCTCATATGCTACGCGGATGACACCCTAGTCGTAGCCCGGGGGGGGGGGGGAGGGGCGGGAGGTGGAGCGCCTGGCCACGATGGCCACAACCCTCGTGGTCAGGCGCATCAGGAGGTTGGGCCTCAGAGTGGCCCTCGAGAAGACCGAGGCCCTTCTCTTTCATGGGCCTCGGCGGGGGCCACCACCTGGGGCTCACATTGTGGTGGAGGGCGCCCGGATCAGGGTGGGGACCCAGATGAAATATCTGGGCCTCACCCTGGACGGGCGCTGGCGGTTAGAGCCCCATTTCGCGGGGCTCGGACCGCGAATTGCTGGGGCGGCGGCGGCACTCGGCCGGTTGCTCCCCAACATAGGGGGGCCGGGCTCTGGGTGCCGCCGACTCTACATGGGAGTCGTGCGGGCGATGGCCGCCTACGGGGCACCAGTCTGGGCCGACGCCCTCGGTGCCGCCAACGTGCGCGCGCTGCGTAATGCGCAGCGCACGGTGGCACTGAGGGCGATCCGGGGGTACCGGACGGTGTCCTCTGCGGCGGCCTTCACGCTCGCCGGCTCCCTACCCTGGGAGCTGGAGGCAGGAGTTCTCGCCGCCGTGTACCAATTCACGGCGGTGAGAAAACGAAGGGGGGAGCCTCCGGCTCCCAGGGAAGTAGAGGCGGAGAGACGGCGTCTCAGAGGAGACGCAGTCGAAAGATGGCAGCAGGACCTGGCGGACGAGCGGTTCGGGCGGTTTACCGTAGACGCCGTCCGCCCGGTCCTGCGGGAATGGATTGATAGGGAGTGGGGCTCCCTGACGTTCCGACTGGTGCTCACCGGACACGGTTGTTTCGGGTGGTACCTGCACCGGATCGCACGCAGGGAGCCGACCGCCGCCTGTCACGAGTGCGGCGCTGACGAAGATACCGCGCAGCACACTCTGTCTGAGTGTGCTGCGTGGGGGGAGCAGCGCCGCATTCTGGCGGCGGCGGTAGGTCCGGACTTGTCGCTGCCGAGCGTGGTCTCGGCCATGCTCGGCAGCGAACAGGCGTGGCGAGCGATGTCCTCCTTCTGCGAGGACGTCATCTCGCAGAAGGAGGAGGCGGAGAGGGCCCGCGAGGCAGATCCTCAAAGTGGCCCTCTCCGCCAAAGGAGGACAGGCGGGAGGAGGCGGCGATTCGCCCAACTCCTCCCGCCACCGTAGCCGGACCTGAGGGGATGGGCCGGGGGGCCCATCTCCTCATTGCACAGGTCCGGCGGACGAGGGGGGACAGCCGGTGTGTACCCGGTCTGTCCCTCTATAGGTAGGAGCCCGGCGGTCACCTTCCGCCGGGCGGACCGTGGGGGCGGCTCTACAAGGTTGATTAGCTTGAACGATCCCTTGCCGCCCCCACACAACGGTCTGTCGGTACACCGTGGGGTTTTAGTCCGTGCGAGTCGGACATAACCCACTCTCTCCCCCGGGAGGGTGGGTATCCATAAGGGATTTCCCCACGTTAAAAAAAAAAAAAAAAAACAAAAGGGGACTTTGTTTTATACTATGTAATGATTACTAGTCGTTACTAATGATTGTATGATCTAGTTAATTGTGATTAACATTAGGGATTCACTTATGAATATTTAATGATAATCGATGCAGTAGAACGTTCTAGAATAAGGAAATAATAATTGGAAGGGAAAGAAAAGGAGTTCATAATTAAAACAAGTATTAATAAGAGGAAAATATGTCGTAACTGGATATTTAGACTAACGAGCATTGTCAATATTTAACTCTATTAAATTTATATTACGTTAGTCTTATTTTTCTACATGATTCATTACATTCTCTCAAGTTCGAGTCGATTTTATTTAGTAACATATAAGATCATACTAGTTGTAAAAATCTCCACGCGAAATTCTAACTATATTTACTAATTCTTAACCATTTAGAATTAAAAAATTATTAATTGAGACTTTAAGTCGGAGCTTAATAATTTTGTGTAATAAACATTACAGTATATACAGTACTAGCTGTCACAGCGGACGTTGTCTCGTCCTGATAATAAAAAAACCTTGGAGTTAGACATATGCCGTCGTTGATTTTTTTTGTAGGCATTATCAGGCTCTACAAGTTTTCTTTAGAACTCAATCATATGACTCTCATCGTTAAGGCAGTGTTCGTAGGAAACGTTTCCGCTCGACCGTTTTTTCTTCAACTTTACAAATCTGACTACCACAAAAAAGTTTTTTATTTTTCTGGTTAATATATAGCCTATGACACTCATAAATAACGTTGCTTTCTATTGGTAAAATAATTTTCAAAATCGGCTTAGATTCAGAGATTACCCCCTACAACGTCACAAACTCACAAAATTTACCTCTTTATAATATTAGTATAGTTAAATTTAGTAAATAGACTAATCGATAAGGGAATAATTGATTCTTTAGATGTGGATGCGAAAGTACCGTATTTAATTCAATTTGGCAAGATGAAGTAGATTATGAAATGAGTCTATATTTTCGTTGAAAAGGTCTGGCTGTTATGTTTGCGTTTATCACATTTTTTCTTGTTAAAATGTAATAATTGTACTCCTATGAGAAAGTGTCAGATATGTCTCCTTCTTCTTCTTAAATGGTAACATGTTTGCGCACACAATTTCGCCATTGTCACGTGTTTAGAACCGTAAACGATGGAGATTGTATCAAATATTAAAAAAAGAAAACTATTTAAACAAAAACAAAAGATAGCCCCATCTACCAACAGACAGATATAATTTCAAATCTTCGAATATGAAAACTAAACCTGATATATTAAAATTGCGAAACATAGTCGACTCTGTCACGTCACTGAACATACATCTATATGAAAATAAAGTTTGCATCATCTACTAATTATATAGGTTAGAATCAATTTCTTCAATACATTTGCAACTCTATGTCATTTATATATGTAATAAGTATTATTAAAAATAATAGCTGACAAAAGTGTAACTTAATTAATATTATAATAATTGCTCGTCTTGGATACCTAACATTATCATCGAATATTGAAATAAAAGAATGCGTGTGATACGTTTTTCATTTTTAGTTCCAATTCTTTTATATAGTTCAAAATTATATAATAGCGTTAATTATTATGGGTACACGTGTCAGTATAAAACTTTCATTTCATTTATCGGTAAACAGAATGACACTGCAAATTTATGGTCCATGCCATCATATGAAGATTCAAAATCTCCAGTTTAATTCCTTTTCAATACAATCAATGGAAATCGGTCCATCGAAATTTGAGATATACTTTTCGACTTTCGCAATTTCCCACAAAACGATGCATTGGCTCGTCATAAATAATATAATATTCAATACTAGCTATGCCCGTGACTTCGTCTGCGTGGAAGCTTATGTAAAAAACAGTGATCAATAAAGTCATCTGAATGTATTAAGTCCATTTACTTGTCTACTTTTCTCTCGTACTTATGCCGCGTCGTCATTAAAAATACAATAACTTTTGATAGAGCGGACCGATTTTAATGAAACAAACACTAAGTTACTCCCGAGAATATGCTTGCCGAGGATTTATTGTGAACTCAGTACTTTAGCAGTGATAAGTGTTCATACAAACAGACAGACAGACATTTCTAAAAATGATTGAAATGTATTCTATTACGTATTCCTAGACACCTGAAACAATTTTTTTCACTAACATCGAAAAAGTACATACACGTTATATTTACAATCTTATTATATGTATTGATTGTAATAAAAGAAATTATTCGCTACCATACAGATAAACATATAGGTATCAGGGATTAGGAGTATATATTAGAATACAATATATCAGGGGTTTCAGACTAGATTTACTTTTTTTTAACTACGAAATATTTATTAAAATGTTTCGTTAGAAATGGTCATATATTACTGTAATAACTGACACATTATTTTTGAGTTTATACTAAGCTTGTCAACAAGTCAACATTAACACCGTATTAATAATAACAAAATTCCGTATGTGTGTACGTTACGAACGTTTAAGAAAACATAGCCTGACAGGGTATGAAAACACTGTCGACGGTAAAAAATTAGGTGATAGGTATAGTTTTTGTATCAATAATAATGTTTTTTTTGTGGATTTTTTTGGTATAGAGGCATAAAGACTACGCAGCGTAAATAGGTCATATAATACTGAGGCCAATTACAACAGGATATTGTAATTGGTGTAATTGTAATTACAGATTTTAATATTGGTGGTGAGATCACATCGGGCGACATCATAAGCGAATATTCGAAAATAGAACGATCGTCTGTGTTAAATATAAATGCACTAAATAAATAATTTAAATAATAAATAAATTTACTTAGGTAGTCCTAAGTATCGTTCGTTTATAAAGTCCCAGGACAAACTTTGTTTTTCTATCGATATACGAGCATCGTAGCAGCAGAAAAAGGTCGCCACTGTTCACAAACTGAAAAATCCTTGCTACTTAACTGAAAAAAGCGCAATAGCGTCTATGGAGCAACACAATCAGATATCGCACCATCTTGAAATGTAAAAACCCTGGGCTGCTATGCCTTGCAATTTAGATTCATTGAGAGCCGGCGTATGTTGTCAACAACACTCTTCCGAATAGATTCCAGTAGTGCAAATATTAGTGGTTTGCGGCAAAAATAGACTTGGAAGGTTTTCTTGTAGGCAAATTGAACGGAGGTTAAAATAAGAAGCTTAAATTTCTCAAACTTTATTACAAGGCAGATCATAAAATACGTCATGCAAAATTTTACATTTTTAAATCCCCTCCCCCGATCGCCATGCTGTCACATTTTCTGCGACTACCTCTATCAATTTTGCGTAACGAATCATAAATCTGCCTTCCTTACAATATTTATATATTTACAAATATGGAAATCACTACATAATCCACCGTAACAAAAAACAGGGTGCGTCGTAAACACACACGATAGATGTCAAACTTTTATATTACAGGGAAAATATTTTTATTATTCATCAATCACTTTTGAATAGCATAAATTGTGTACAGTGATCGTTACGCCGTCTGAACGTCAGTACATGCAACCACGGATAACAAGAGAGAAACAAAGCGAGAAGAGCGTATGTCTCACTGTTCTCCAATATCCGAAGGCAAGCGAGCCACTGCTCCCACTCTATCCGGCACAGTATCAAAGTGTTGTTTTCCTCACACAAAAATGTTGATGATCACAATTTCAAAGCCCTATAAGAAGTTTTACTTCATAAAATAAAAAGAAAAACCAAAAGACAAATTTCTTTGTTGATCCGCGAACATTTTGTTTCTTTATTTAGAACCCCGGCCCACCTTTTCACATCTTATCACGGTAAGTGACACCCCGCCTGTCCTCATAAGTGCGAACGTAATTTATGAACGGTCCCACTAGCAAACAAGTGGAATTATAAATAAAGGAAACAAAACAACAGCTAATCGTACTTTTTTATTAACAAACACCGGACTTAGATATGCACTATATTTCATTACACAATTTAGATCAATCTAATGACATCTCATATGTTATAATTAGAGAAATATACCTACCCATCATTTACCCATATGAGAAAATTACTACTACAAAAAATAAATAAAAAGAAAAGCATTCATCATAGGAAAAGTCAAGAATTTTATAAATAAAATAAGAGAGACATATTTATAGTTATCTATCTCTATATAGTATAAGTGTAGCGTGGTTCCGGCAGTGACATCGAGTTGAACAGAATGAGGACGAGATACCGCAAGACAATGGCCTATTTAAAACTTACATGTCGTTTGACATGAATAAAAACTAAGTATTTCACGATTGTAATCTGCTATCTTGCCTCAGCCATTTATGTATTTACTCGTGTCGTCCAGTTCTCGAAATTCGACAATAGTAAGGGCTACAATCTTTTTCCTTAGGGACTTGTCGTTGTTGACAGAAGCTAGGCTTTTTCTTGGTGTTTTTTTTCCAAATGGAACAAATAGCTTTTTTGTATTCTTTTGTTTTAGTGTAGATCATCTGATGTACTGAGTAACAGATTGTTAGCAGCATAAGTTTAAAAAAAACACTGTATTTATTTTAAATAATTGAACAATAACAAATGATCTATACTAATATTATAAAGCTAGAGGTTTTGTTTGTTTGGTTGAACGCGCTAATCTCAGGAACTACTGGTACGATTTCCGATACATTCAGTGTTAGATAGCTCATTTATCGAGGAAGGGTATAGGCTATATATCATCACGCTAAGACCAATAGGAGCGGAGTATCACTGAATAATGTTTCCAAAATAGTATTTTTTTCCTTTTGAGAGTTTACGCTGCGTGGTAGCGTTAGCCTATAGTAACTATTCCACGCGAACGAAGTCGCTAGAACAGCTAGTGTAATATAATATTAATATATTGGCTAGACATTAAAAAAAAAATGATCCGCTATTTTGAGATCTGGGTTTTAAAACATCAGCCGAGGGGTTAATAGATCAAGATTGTGTTTACAGCATATTATTTCAATTAATATACTAGAAGGTATCACTGGTTTAAAATTACGCGCAACAAAATATTATGTTGTTTGTGTGACGATTCTTAGAGAAAGAGATGTTTTATTGGTAAATTGTTTATTACGGTAGATGGTTGTAATAATCAGCCGCTAATTGTAAATCGCGAGCTGTCGTGTTGAGTCGCTTGTGGATGATTGCGAATCGTCCTTATACAGATATACTGTCTTTATAATAAAATATAAAAGTGCATGTAGTGTACAAATTATATGTTATATCTAGAGAGCAGTTCGGTTGTGTAACTCCGAACAATTCTTATGACACTTCTTTGAATTTCATGAACCAAAAGTGCCAAATACGAATCTGGATATTACGTGCCCAAATTGCTTGGACACTAATGATGCAAAATAAATACATTGTACCTGACGCTATTAATAATCACAACAGAATAGGTATACAAGTATCTAAAACCTTTTACAAAACAAAATCGCTCTCCGTGACTTCTGTATTTTGCTTTATGTCTTCTAAACTAAGTATACAACGTATTTTGATACGGTTTTCACTATATTTTATAGGATTTCTTCTGAAATGTTTATATGTTTAAAATTTGTATATTTCAATTCATGTAAAAGATCATCGTTATACTGCTGTTCCTTACTACTAATTATAATAGCCAGACTGTTTTATTGCAACGTTTGAACAAGCAAATGTTTCACAACGACCAACAGGTGTGAGGGGGAGAAACATTCACATTTCTCACACTCAAAATCACGATACGAGCAATGAATATTTATTTCACAATCGTGTTGTTGTTACAAATTGCCATACTTTACAAAATAACAAATTATTCGACAGAAAAAAAACTGACTACCGTGTACAACATAACTTGCTTTAAAATAACACAGAAGCGTAATTAATTAATTATATATTGTAGTCGATATTGCTATGTATATTTGAGTAGTGAACGCAGGGTTCTAAAAGAACTGTTGCGCGCTGGCTCGTATCCAGATTCCAACCCGTAGCGGCGATCAAATTCAATTCCATATTAGACAGCGGTTCATCGGAGCCTGATAATATATTTAATACGTTTCAAATTGGTCATGTGTTTGTGAAATGTAACAGATGATTTTTTGTAAGAAATACTATTAGATGATATCGCAATTGATGAAATGAAGCGTTATTATCCTTTAGCTAGACGTGGCAGCGTAACTACCTCGTTGCTATTTTCAGAATATTTGGCCTGAAATGCACTAGGGGGTGCCTGCCAGACAGAAAAGAGGGGGCTGGCTGTCGTGGACATTTGCCCTTGCCAATGTTGTAAGAAAACTGGTTATTTGTTACGGGGTTGCCACATGCCCGACCAACAGGTCTGTTTTAAATGTGGTGCTTCACGGTTTCCCAATGTCTCGGAAATAACTGTGAAGCCGACTACCGGTATTGAGGAGATGAAACTTATTTTTGTTCTCACCGGCTCCCTTATGTGGGAGCTGGAGGTGGAAGTTTTTACCGCGGCGGCTAAGAAGCGACGGGGGGTGCCTCCAGCTCCCAGAGAGACCGATGAAGTGTGGGCGAAAGTTCGCAGGGAGAGATGTAGACCTGGTGGACGAGTGGTATGGCATACCATCGACGCCGTCTGCCCGGTCCTGTCGGAGTGGATCAACAGGGGCTGGGGCTCCTAGACGTATCGTCTGGTGCAGGTACTCTCACTGGACATGTATGTTTTGGTTGGTTGGTTCGAACCCACCAACCAACTTTGTTTTGCTTTAAGCATTAACGCGAGTTTGCTGGAGGTGGTAGTTGTGCTTGTCAGCGATGGTATATGTATATGTAATTATATAGATTTATCTCTATATATGTAGTTCATCTCTACGTGTGTATGTGACTGAATTGTTCTTAAATGGCTGGCCAGATTTTGATGAGCTTTGGTGTGTAGGTTCAGCTGGATTCAAGAACGGTTTAGATTCACAAGTGCACCTGGTAGGTGGCGCTGCGGTCTCATTCTAGGATTTTTTTATCATCAGGACAGGGCACCGTTCACCGGGCCTGGTAGTAAAGTATATAATTGGAATTTTGAAAAATATTAATGTCGAATTTGAAAAGATTTGTTCGCTGGACCATATTGTATAGTTAGACATAGTAATAGTTAGGATAGTTATATAGTATATCTTTATATATTAATTTCTTCTGTACGTGTGTATGTCACTGAACTCCTCCTAAACGGCTGGACCGATTTTGATGAAATTTTGTGTGCGTGTTTCAGTGGATCCGAGAATGGTTTAGATTCACAATTGGACACGGTAGGTGGCGTTGCGGTTGAATTTTAGATTTGTTTTTATTATCAAGGCAGGACAACGTCTGCCCGGCCCGCTAGTAGGTATATTATTTACAAATTTGTACTAAATTAATTCTGCCCCCTAAAATTATAGATACATTAAATAAGAACTATTTAACACTTATATTGAGACCGGTTTCATAGAGTAAGCACATTAATATACGTAAAAGTAAGTCAGTAAATTGTACTGTAATAAAAGTGGTCATCATAACCTATAGATGAAAAAGATAAGAAAAATATATTATGGTAATGAATAAAAAAATATAATTACCTTAATTTTATATCAATATTTACTAGCTTTTGCTTGCGGCTGTACTCGCGTTAATATAGAATTGATTTATCCTACGGAAACAGGTATTTTTTCTGGCTGACAGTATCTTTTTATCCTTTTCTATATTTATACATATATTTTCTAGATTCTGACAATGTGTATGTAAAATTCCGTTGATCGTCGGTTGAGTAGTTAAAGGCGTGAAAGCATAACAAACATACAACATTCGCATTTTTAATATTAGTGAGGATGTAACTCGACAAATACGGTTTGTATTCTAAATCTATTTTACGTAACCAACTAATTTATTTAGCACTAGCCTCTGCTCGCGAATGCGTTCGCGTGGAATAGTTACTTTGGGCTAACGCTAACACGCAACGGAAGTTCTCACGAGGAAAAAATACCCCGATTTTGAAACATTCTTTATTATTGCTCCGCTCCTATTGGTCTTAACGGGATGATATATAGCCTATAACCTTTCTCAATATATTAGCTATATAACACTGAAAGAATTTTAAAAATCGGACCAGTAGTTCCTGAGATTACCCCCTACAACGTCACAAACTTCACCTCTTTATAATATTAAGTATAGATTTTCTTAAAACAGAATAACTATTGTAAATACATACAAGTGTAGATATATCGGTTACTTTTGAATAGAATTATTATTGTGTGAGTAGTGCGATACACTTTATTCAATTAGGAAATGTATACATGTAAGACATGATGTCAACGCCTCGAGTTACCCGCCACTCACGTGACAGGCAAGCCCTTGTTATATGTGACAGTTTTCGCCCCCAACTAATAATTTAGTGAAAATATGCTTGCATAATTTATACATGTCAACGTTCTTCATTACATAGTATAAAACAATGTCCCCTACCGCGTCTGTCTGTCTGTCTGTTCGCGATAAACTCAAAAACTACCGAACGGATTCTCATGCGGTTTTGACCGGTGGATAGAGTAATTGATGAGGAACGTTTTAGTATATAATTTGTCAAGGATTTTTTCATAATCAGGGCGGGGCAACGTCTGCCGGGCCCGCTAGTAATTAATAAATTAAATTTTCACGGAAGATGCAATCTTTAAATTGTTTAATGCAAATGAAAATTGTACAACCATAGACTAAAGTAACATATATGACTTAACGAAAGATACGAATGAGAAAATACAACACGTGGTAGAGATATGAATGTTAAGTTGGATGTTATATGTATTAAAAATGAGTATATCAGAGGAAGTTTGAAAATAGCACCAGTGACAGAGAAGTTGAGGAATAAAAGGTTAGCATGGTCCGGGCATATTATGAGAAGAGATTCAAAAACATGTAACAAGAAAAGTTTTGAGCATAGAAGTCAACGGATATCCGGAAGTAGACCGAAAAAGGTTTGTGGATGGATTGTGTGAAAAATGGTATGTGTATAAAAGGTGTGAATACTGAGATGACATTTGACAGGGGAGAGAGGAAGAGAAAAACGTGTTGTGCTGACCCTACTTAGGTGGGATAAGGGTTAGAAAATGCTGAGTGTAATAAAGTAACATATATAAAATTCTTGCTACTAGTGGTCGATCAGAGGCTGAAATTCGATCATAATTAGGGCTAATAAGTGTTTTTATTGTGTTTAATATATAGACATTATTATTTATTTTACATATTGTAGATTGTAAACATAAGAGCGTGAAATATGACGAATAAATAAATACTTGTCGATGATACGAAACAAAACTATTTTCAAAATGTATTATTGATACCAATAAATCTCTTCAATAGCTATTAAAGAAAAAATTAAGAAAATCGGTTGACAAAGAGAGGAAAAGATGGTACTGAACTTTTTATTTATTCCTACTTATATATAAATTATATCGAATATCGCCTGCTATTTGAAATTCGTAAATGGTGTTATTAATATTTTTAAATAATACTATTCGACAAATGCAACATGTAGACGCACTTCTATGCTCGTTTTATTCCTCCGTATCAACCTGAATGATGCATTAATACATTTTCCTTAATTTCCCATTTTACTTTAAAGATCAATGTAATTCTAAATACTATAGTGATCATTTGTAACCATAACGATACCTTTTATGATTATCAATGTCATCAATAAAAAAAATTTATGTATTAAATTTATTGGCTGCTATTCATTCTCTTCATAAGCGTATAATTCTATTGTTTATCAAATATGTGATGAGATAAAAACTGTCATAAAATTATTTCAAATACCTTACCATTAAAAAGCAAGCAATTACATATATATAAATAGAGATCTTTTTACTGTTTACAATGGAAAAAATAGTTTCAATTTATAGTTTTTCGATTAATGTTTATCGTTTTTATTTTCAAGATAATTCGTTGTTTAGGACTAATACAGTTTTGTACAATAAACGCATTTCATGAAAACGATGTATTTAAGATTTCATAGTATTATTGTGTACGTAGGATTGTGAGGTTCCTTCAGTTTGGGAACCGTACTGCGCAGTAAGGGAGTGCGGCGCAGCGCGGTGGGGCGTCGCGGAGGGCGCGGGCCGATTCATGTTTACGGGGCTCGGCCGTCAGCTGTTCCCGCGACATGAATGTGCCGCGCCCGCGCCGCACCGCGCTCTCTCTCGCCGCGCATCGATTGATTGATACCTGAGCGGGCACGTGCGGCGGGCGCCACCGGCCGCCAGTCCCGCCGCGGTCGCCGGCTCGTCCGCGCGACCATTGTACCCTACTCACCCACGTGCACTCCCGCGATCCGTTCCCTCACTCATCAATGGATTTCACGAGGTGACCGGTCTCCCGTACCCGAGAGCTCCGCCCGACACTCTCCCGTTCCGTAAGTACCGACACCGCCCGCATCACGACTCACCGTAAACATCTTGATCCGTTAGTAAATAATGGTTTTTCCGATAGCATTAATATCGAGATAATTAATGCGACTGCGCCGTGTTATGTTTACCGCGACCCGTTCACAATCTCATCACATTAGTGGAAATTTTCTACTAAGGTTCAGTTTTCGTTTTAATATCGATCGTCCAAAGTTACGTTTCGAACGGTATATTTATAAATTTGTCTATATTGGTTTACGTAATCGAAGGCCGGTCGCATCGTTTGTTATTAGAAAGTCGTTGTTATCTGTTAGGTGTGCTCTATATATCACTTGGAGACACGCACCCCTATATTATATAAAACATTTACGGAATGGTTTCTCAGTTTCAGCGTCCCGAATGTTACCCATTATATCACATAAAATGGACAACGCATAAATCTTATACGAATCTGTTAGTTAAATGTGTAATTTTATTCAGTAAACTTGGAATAAAGTGTTTCATAAAATAATAACAAACTAGTGGACGTTGCCAAGATATGTACATACGTTGTTACTATCATAATATTCTCATCGCAGCATATCTAATTTACGTGCTAAAAGTGTATGTATGATTGGGAATATTTTTAATGATTTAGCAAGTTATCCTTCACAAATTTTTGTTTACGTTTATTGCTAGGATTAAATAGACGTTTGAGAAATAAAACAAATTTTAATATAGTTTACTCAGTCGTTTATAATATTATAAAATATTTGTTTGTTTTTGTATCGTATCAAATATACTTGTTTACAAAAATAAGGCATTATATAAAAACGAAATCGTTTAGAAATTTTATTTTTAAAATATTGATAAGTTAATCTCCGATCATAATAATATTAGCGGCCGATAATAAATTGACTAAAAGTAACAAAAAAATAAAAATTGATATATTGTAAGTTTTCGCAGAGGTGTACAGAACGGCGAAAATGTGATCAAATCATCTCTTTACAGTATGACCACACAATTAAATAAAAAAAAAAATACAGTCGAATTGATAACCTCCTCCTTTTTTTGAAGTCGGTTAAAAATGACAAATGAACGTCGATCTGACAATTTTGTCAATGTTTTTGAAGATATCTCTACTGTTTTTGTCTCGATCACTCACTTTTTATATGAAGATTTGTAAATGCAAATGTTTAAATTTTTCGTAAAATTTTTCAAACATCTTCATTCATACCAACCTTGCACTGAAAATTACAAACACTACAAAAACAATTAGTCAAATAGGCGCAGCCATTCTGAAGTCATTCGCTTACATACATTCGGTAATTGATTTTTATTGATATCTTTACTAAAATTATAAATGCCAAAGTAACTCTGTCTGTCTGTTTGTCGCACTTTCATGCCAAAAGTACTGAACCGATTTAAATGAAATTTGGTACACAAATAGTCTAGAGCCTGAGAAAGGACATAGGCTCCTTTTTAATACGAAAAAAGGATTGTAAGGGGTTGAAAGGGGCATGAACAGTTGTACGGAAGTATCGTCACTTTTATAGCTAAAAGCTTGGAACTTATTTTTTACGCTATTGATTCGATATAAATAAATATGATATTCAAAGTTTGTAAAAGTTTGACTCACAAGGGTGTAACATAACAACAGGAAATAGGGGATGAAAGTTTCTATGGAAATATATAAGATTCAGCTCTGGTTTGAAAAATTCTTTCAGTGGTAGATAGCTCATTTATCGAGGAAGGATATAGGCTATATATCATTACGCTAAGACCAATAGGAGAGGAGCACCAATGAAGAATGTTTCAAAATCGGGCGTTTTTTCTTTTGAGAGCTTCTGCTGCGTGTTAGTTAGCCCAAAGTAAAATTATGCCACGCGGACGAAGTCGCGAACAGAAGCTAGTAGATATATAAACTTGATATGTCCGCGGCTTTTCACGTGTTTATTATTATTTGTTGTAATTAATAGTGGAGTTACAAGAAAATGGATATTACTTAAAAATTGTCCGTATTTGAATAATTGTATCGTTACGTTTCACAGTGAGTTAAATCCAGTTTTAGCCGTTGCTAATATGTTACGTAATTTTTCAAGATCTTCATATTTTGTACATGAAAAGTAATATAATAATAGTAAAAGTAGTAATATAAAAGTAATAAATATAATTAAAAAAAAACTACACCCCTTATGAACGGCAAAATTTGAACTTCATTCTATAAACGGTGTATAGAAACTGGTTATTTAAAAAAAAAAATTAAACATGTCATATGATTAAAATTGAATTTCGCTCATTTTGAAATACGAGTACAGAATTTACAAAATTTTCAGGACGATCGGTCGAGCGGTACAAAAGTTGAAGTATTAAAACGGCAATTAGTAGCGATATATGATAAAATTAACATAAGAAAAAAACAGTATATGTACATATACTGGAATGCTTATAAACTATATACTATACGAAGTCCCGTAGTATAAATACTTAACTATACATTTACTCATTTTTTTACACTACTAGATCCGGACGGACATTTATACATACTTAGTACTTACACATACATACAAATACACACCGGCTTTAACTTTAACGTATAACATGTAACGATAATTTTCCCTACAGTGCCATAAGTAGTTTCACTTGAAAATGAGGTATGCCAATTTATATGATCGGTCAAAAGGAGTGGGAGTTTAATAATCGTAGACTAATGTCCATTTATATATAGTTTTTAAATGCTAATTGATTTCACAAAAATCATTGTTAGTTTTTTTTTTAACATCATTGGAGGCAAACGAACTGGCAGGTCACCTGATGTAATTGATCACCACCGTCCATAGACACTAGCAACACCAGGGGGGTCGCAAATTCGTTGCCAGCCTGTGTTTGGGGAAGGACTGTCATTTCACGTCGGTGTTTCTGTGGGTCGGGTGGTAGTACCCCGGGCGAGCCGACCCATTCATGCTGAAACCAGTAGTAGCTTCAGCGTGGCTCTACCACCTACCAATTACGAAAAGTTTGTATCCTGCATACATATAATTTACTACATGTATAAAGGAAGCTCCCCATTTTCCGTCGACTACAATTCATGAACGAACAGTGATCCGCAGGGACCTAAGTAACGGTTGAAACTGCAGTAAAACTATTTAAGCTTCACTCGGCATTCAAGCAAACGAACGCTCTCGGTGAAGGGAACATGGTCATAAAACACTGCATAGTGTTTTTTCTAAGGCCCGCCGCTATAACTACCGTCTCGAGTTTAAGTTGCATTTTGGTAGCGGGATTCGACAGTTTTTTTTTTCGAACTGACTACGCTATTAGCCTAAAGATAAGGGAATAAATAAAACCCTTCCGTTTTCATGTGTAAGCATGTGTGCGTGCACGTGTGTGGAAGTGATATGTGTAATGTTGTTACAGTGATGAAAGATTTTGTGTCACTGTATTTGCACGAGCAGCGTACTCAAGGGCTCCACGCCGACGGAACAGACCTAGGCTTGTGCCGCTGCCGAGGGGGCCTAGTCTGGTATATTCGATAGCCAGTATCTATGGCTACATGATTGTAAATATATTTTTTTTATCTAGCCAAGGATAACAACTAGCTTTTCTAAAGACAGTCCGGTTAGTAAACAAGTTGAAAATCTGTCACTAAGCGCCAATACGTACGCTCCGACAGCTGCACCTAAGAGCCAATATTTATAGTTGTTACCAAATTTTTGATTATTATTTTCCATTTTTCATCTAGCCCAGCAAGCGGTAACTGTTGTATTATAAATTTGTTTGAATGTATGTCTGTCATTGATGCTTAAAAACTTGCAGGAATTATAATAAGATTTGGCATGGAAGTCTATTATGTATTGAAATAGAACATATGGTACTTTATAGGTGATTGTTGAATAAACATTTTTTTAATGGAGCACGGCAAAGTACTGTCCAAAACGAAGGCAACAGAGCATGTAATCTAACATCGGTTACTCCTATTATACTGACCTGCTTTTTCTCTGCAGGATATCACCTGTTTCGTTCTCTCATGTGATCGAGTGAGAATATGTTGAAAAGAAACGGCATAAGGCGCTAGAGAGGCTTTAAATGTCATTGCATTGTTGTATATTTAATTTGGTGTTTTCATTATTATTGTTTTATATCTTATATATTAACTGAAGGCCCGACAGACGTTGTCCCGCCTTGATTATAAAAAAAATCCTTGACAAATTATATACCAAAACGTTCCTCATGGATCACTTTATCCACTGGTGAAAACCGCTTGAAAATCCGCTCAGTAGTTTTTGAGCTTATCGCGAACAAACAGTCAGACAGACGCGGTAGGAGACTTTGTTTTATACTATGTAGGTAATGATAATGATACGTGAAGCCAAAACTTTGTATCCCTTTTTAAGCGAATTGCGCGAACGGATGAACGTGAAAATTGGCATAGTTAAAGTTTATATGGAGGAGAAGTGCAGAAAACTATATAAAATGAATTAGAAATACATTAAATTAATTAAAATATGCATTACTCACACTACTGCTTAAATTTTACACAACATATAATCACATGTAAATGAAAGACTTATTGACATCCCTCATTTTAGTTTTACGTTCCAATTACCTTTTCAATATTCTTAACATGACTGACGTTGCATGCCTTACATGCCCTTTGAAATCAACCGGTGAAACTGTAGATTAGTTTTATAATAATATAATATGTAAATTCATAATATACTTTGATAATTAATTGATAAATAATTTATCTTTAATACATTTATGGAACCACAGAAATAATTATTTTTCTCTTTGGTATTATAGAATGTAAAAATTTTTAGGTGACAGGACTGCTTTCACTTCATGTTGTCATAAGAGTAAAGCAATATTACCAAAGTCAATGTCAATATTTTAATGTTTATTATTTTTTATGGTGAACTCACTTCAAATGATGATTCAATAAAAAATGAGCCAAAAAATACTATGTAAAATCAAAATAAGAAAATTAGTTTGCTCATGAAAGTAATCTATGACTTAGATCTCCGTGGTTACAATGATGCAGTTCAAACTGATGTAGCAATTATATTTAGTACAATTGATGATGAATTTAGAACAAAACTGAATTTATTTTCAAAAGTTAATGGTAGGTATTAAAACATCTTTGTTTTGGATTCATCGTTTGATTCTATTGTGTATCCATTACTTTTACAAACGTTGATACTGGGCATATCACTATTTCTCATAATGTACAAACTACATTAAATTCAATATAATCCAGAAATACCACCCATGGTGTCGTGTAAAATTAATTGCAAATTGTGTCGTAAGCTGCGATAAAATTCTTTATTTTCGTAAAGTTATATTTACTTAGAATTTGAAAGCCTTACCACCTTATGTATACGCCTGTTTTTTGTTTCAAAATATATAATTAATTTCAATTTTCATTTAGACATAGTCTTTTTTAATATTTATATAATTAAAAAAAAGTGGCAAATAACTGAGTAGCCACGATGAAAACCTTTGATTATAGATTATTGACAAAAGAACCCCAATAAAGTTCAAACTTAAAAAAAATCAATGAACTATGATCGAATGTCGACCACTGGGCGCCCACTAGTTTTATTAGTTATGCCATATTTTTGTAAAGCCACCAATAACACTTTCGGAAATTGAAAATCAGCGCTGTAGTATCACCCATTTGTAATGTGTAGTTGAAAGGGGTGGCATTGTTGAACATGTTTAATCAACGATAATATGTATTTTTGTTTTATTTATCTTGTAAGCGTGATTCCAACAAAAAACTTATTCTTCGTTCTTCTTCTACTCTTGCATGGAGCATTGTTGTTGTAATTTTTATTAAAAATCTTATTCACTCTTAAATAATGGTGTATGGAACAGGAAAAACAGACACGTAGCTAGTTCCATTGTTTTGTGATGCCTATCATTACGTAGTATAAAATAAAGTCCCCTAACGCGTCTGTCTGTCTGTCTGTTCGCGATAAACTCAAAAACTACTGAACGGATTTTCATGCGGCTTTCATCAGCGGATAAAGTGATTCATGAGGAACGTTTTGGTATATAATTTGTCAAGGATTTATTTTTATTCAAGGCGGGACAACGTCTGCCGGGCCCGCTAGTTATAAATAAAGATGCAAAGGGGTTCGTGCGGATTAATGAATTATCGAGTGTGAATATAGGTCCTTATGGCGTCTGGCATTCCTGAGATGGAATGAAGACAGTGTTATTAGTCAGTGCAGAGTTTGTGCTCATTCCTCAAAGAGCAGCCGATAAAATATTGCAAGGCATACCTTTCTATATCGTTATTTTAGGTTTCGCATTTTTGCTCCTTTCAGTAGTCCATCATCGTTGAGCCTTTGAGGTGATCGACAAAATCCAGCATAGCCATCCAGTGTTCGGTGAACCCGTTTCAAAGATGACAGCAATACTGCACACACGGCTTTTATTGCGAATTGTGCTGAGAGAAAAGCTGCGCCGGCGTATAGCACCAATTCACTCTGAAAACGCAAATTAATTTTTTGTTGCTGTTTCAACCTTGGTTTCAATGGCACACCCAAAGTCGACATATCAATTGTTTTATTGTGAAGATACACGTTTGTGAATTTGATAAGGTTTATATCACTCCAGTCAGCTACAACCCAAAGGGTCAAATTCTTGTAGTCGGCCATGGCCAATAAAACAAATACTCGAGTATTATGCCCTAAGCGTAATACGCCAAAAATATTGAAAAATAAGGTTCCTTATCAAGTTTATATACTTACTATATGAATATTGTGTGAAGTGCAATGCCAGCTATATTGTAAGCTGAGTTATGCAGTGAATACCTTTTTTATGTCATAGCAGGCAAACGAACCCGTGGGTCACCTGATGTTAAGTGATCACCACTGTCCACAGACACTAACAACACCAGGGGAGTCGAAAGTGCATTGCCAGCCTGTGTTTGGGAGAATGGAAGGGAGGGGGAGAGGAGATGGGAAGGGAGGGGAGGTGGGCTTCCGGTGCTCTCACACTGACCGAACGAAACGCAACAATGCAGGCACTGTTACTTCACGTCGGTTTTCTATGAGAGAGTGGTACTACCCCGGGCGAGCCGACCCATTCATGCTGAAACCAATAATAGCTTCAGCGTGGCTCTACCACCTACGAAACCTACCTCTACCTCTAATATTGTGTCACTTTATTACATAAGCTACGGTCTCATGGGCTTCCTTCTAGAACCTTAATTCCTAAATAGTCCAGATGGCCCCTAGGGTTCCACAAGAGACTCGACGGGAGCTTACGTTTGCGTGACAAAAAAATAGGGGTTTATAATTCGTAAGCGGGGGGGTCCACGAAAATTTATCTGCTTCTGATAGTAAAGAACTAAAATGTTGGTTTGACTTCACCTATTAATGTAGGCAGATAATATTTTAAGAAGCTCAGCGACTGTTACTTGTAAAATCTTGCATATTCCACATTCAGTACAACGTGTCGAGACTCGCAAAGGGGATTTACTTTTTTGACATCCACTAACAGCACAATCAATTAATTAATTAACCAATCAATTCCTACTTTTTTTTTCGAAAACTATTAATTCGTGTTTGGAATCAGCCACAACGCAAATTTCCACTATTAGATCTAATCTTCACATTTTTTGTCGAGTTTTGGGAATATAGGAGAAATGTAGCTGTAGGGGGTCTATCCGAATCTGCTAGATTTTGAAAGTGGTCTATGAGAAAAAACGTCTGGGATTCTCTGTTCTAGAGGATCGGGCGTAAGGAAATAATAATATGTTTGGAACACACAAAAGAAGATAAATACTGTATATTGTACTGTATATATTACGTCGCACGGGGTCTACAAGTGCACGTGTTCTTTTTCAATCTCTTCGCTATTTCAAAGAGAACACTTTAATCCCCCTTTGTAAGGACTACTCGAGCGTTTTCTTGCCAGTATTCCGTTGAAATGGGTCAGCGATATTCAATGCGTTGTTTTTCAACTTTAATATTTAGGGATAATAGAGTTTAATTATAATTGGGTAGGTATATTTTAGTGTTTTCGTCTGAATTAGGTTTCTACTAAATTGTTACTTAGTTTGTACTAATATAGAATACTATTTTGTACTTAAAATAGTCGTGGTAATCGAATGATTTGACCGCTGGAATATGAATTCGATGCCTACATACTTTTCGGAATTCGCTTACATTTACTAATTTAAACCCATAACACCATCGGTTGACGGTGAAGGAAAACATCGCGAGCTAATCTGAACTTGAGAAAAGTTCTCGTAGTACCACCGTATGATGGAAAAAATAGAACTGCCATCAATACGTCGTAGGCTGGCGTGATGGTTTTTGGTGATTATAGGTGTAGGTGTTAGAGCCATTCTGAAGCTATTACTGGTTTCACCATGAATGGGTCGGCTCGCCCCGGGGTAATACCTCCCTCTCACAGAAAACCGACGTGAAGTAACAGTGTCTGCGTGCTGCTTGCGTTCGGTTAGTGAGAGCGCCGGAGACCCACCTCCACTCCCCCCTCCTCCCATATACAGGCTGGTGACGCGCTTGCGACTCCCCTGGTGTTGCTAGTGTTTATGGACGGCGGTGATCATTTAAGATCAGGTGACCCACCTGTTCGATTGCCTCCTATGTTATATAAAAAATAAAAGATTATTGCACTGTCGTGTTGCATCCCGAGTACCGCCGGTAAACATTTAATATAGAACTGTGGTGGTAGGGTATATGTACCCGACTGCATGTACCTCTTGCACGTGGTTATAAACTTGTCACAGTGACTCTCTTGTGGTGTATAACGTTTTGGAATTAGTCAGTGTGCGTCTAATTTTCGAGAGCATTACATATCATTGTAACGGTGCTGAATGACGTTGTTTTTTGCTTTGCACTATCCACAAATGGTTCAGTCACTCTGTCGTGCGTAGGAGAAACGAAAAAAAAAAACAAATTATTGTGTTCGGCTTTTATCATTGTCCCCTGTTTGCGTGTCTCTAGTATTTGGACTACAAAAAATACTTCCAAGAGCTATTATTAATGGGATCATGTTGTGTGATGTTGACTTTCATAGGTATTTAATTAATTAGCCCGCTTTCAAGTTAATTTCTGTTTAATAACAAAATGTAAGCCTTCAAATTTAATTTTCTTTGATGGTACAATATTTCCGTGCATAAATTCTATTCCTCTGTGAATCCGTTATTGCGCCATGATCTCCTAAAGTTAGAGTTTTGATTAAAAGAGCGCGAACTCGATTCCTGGTACGGTTTAATATAAACCTCTGCTTAAGTCACTCGCGACTGTATTCCTGTCAATAAATTTCAATCCCAAAGTGGAACATCTTCTGCAGTAAATAAGAAATTATGTGTACTCATTTTTCCTTGTCGGAATAATATTCTATAGAGAAGTGGGATCTATACTCTACAATAGCTGTAGAAACTGCTGATAATTATGAAATGTTAGTTCATGTAAAATCTAGGTTAATCTATTTTTTATACATTTCAAAATACGCACATCTTTCAGGTATTTTTTACACAAAATTAATAGCATAGCTGATCAATTAAAAAAAAATGTTTACGTTTCTCGTTCCGTGGACTGTTAAAACATGGAGAGAAAATATACTGGGTAAAATTAAAAAAGCGAAACCAATACTCGAATGATGTGCGTGCGTATGAGTGTGACCATGTAAATATGTGTGTGAGGGGGAAACAATAAAATATAATATGATAAATACACATACCTAATATGGAAAATATTTCCTATATAATCATCTATTTATCCTTAGGTCGTCTCAATGTTATACATCTTCTATCTATACATATAATAAGAAAGTAAATTTAACGTGTCTGTACATTTTCGATTTTGGTGAAAAAAAATGTTGCGAGTGTCTAGGAATAAGTAATAGAATACATTTCAATCATTTTTAGAAATGTCTAACTTTTTGTCTATCTTTTGTTTGTATGAACGCGCATCACTGCTAAAGTACAGGGTTCACAATAAAACCTCAGCTAGAAAATCGTAAAACATATTCTCGGGAGTAACTTAGTATTTGTCTCATTAAAATCGGTCCACTCTATCAAAAGTTATTGTAGTTTTAATGACGACGCGGCATAAGTACGAGAGAAAAGTAGACAAGTAAATGGACTTAATACATTCATATGACTTTATTGATCACTATTTTTATATAAACTTCCACGCAGACGAGGTCGCGGGCACAGCTAGTAAGTAAGTAATAAAATACATTTCAATCATTTTTAGAAATGTCTGTCTGTCTGCCTGTTGTATGAACACGCATCACTGCTAAAGTACTTGGTTCATAATAAAAATCATAAAGCATATTTCTGCATGTAACTTAAACTTTGATTCATTAAAATCGGTCCACTCTATCATAAGTTATTGTAATTTGAATGACGGCTCGAGTTAAGTACGACAGAAGAGTAGTAATCTTTACCTAATATGGTTGAACGCGCTAATCTGAGGAACTACTGGTCTGATTTGAAAAATTCCTTCAGTGTTAGATAGTTCATTTATCGAGGAAAGCTATTGACTATATATCATCATGCTAAGTGGGAACGGAGCACCAATTAAAAATGTTTCAAAATCGTTTTTCTTTTTCTTTTGAGAGCTTCCGCTGCGTGTTAGCGTTAATCCCAAGTAATTATTACACGCGGACGAAGTCGCGGGCAGAAGCTAGTATAATATATATTTATACCTAAATGTATGTTCAGCGCAACTATATTCAGGACGCTTAAAAAGTTTGACGAGAACTGTAACATGTTATATATATTTAAAAAAAATACTTTTAATTTTTCGTTATTATAGAATGATAAAGGATGGTTGGAATAAAAACACTAATATTCATATAAGTGTTAGGCGTTTGAGGATTACTAACTTTGTATTTATGCTGATAAAATCTTGTGTACGCACATGCCATTGCCGAATGAATAACTCGTTAATTGTTTTATGTTATTTTTATACCACTCCGTTGTATTGTTGTTCATCAAATAGCTTTGTCGAGGACGTCCGCAGTAACGAGTCCAGCCCATCACGTCTATTGATGTTTAATGACTTGATGTTATAGTCATGCTATTAAATTTATAGCTGAAAATCGAGAGTAATTAGGATATTAATCAAGATGTATGAAAATAAATTACATATCCTGGTATATACGGTATTTCTGTACCCCGCTCGCTTTCTCTTGTCATCACTCCTTCAGGAAATTATTCCACCTGCCGGCACTACGAGCCAAATGTCCTAAATCAGAGCCATTTACGGAGAATAACATCAATACAGTGTAATGTTATTTAACAATAACGTCTTATATGACTCAAATAGACACAAAAGAAGTGAAATTCCATTTTTTAGTCATCGATCTTCCTTTTTATTTAAATGACTCCCATTTACCTTCTGAGAACCATAGATAACGCTGCCGTGATCTGGCGGTGAATTTCGCTCCAGCACAGTCGCCGCGAACCCCTCGGCAGCGCTCGAGACCGTTCTAGGTTCGATTCCTCGGAGTTGGAGCCCACAAGGGTGCTGCTAGCGCTATACAGTGACACTGAAAATTTTGGTTCACGAGCTCAACACAGATTATTCCAAATACGTGCTCACACACACAGTAATTGCACAATATATATATATACACATATAGTGAAAAGGTTTTGTTTTATTCTCTTAATTTTCGAACTTAATTTACCTGATCTATCATGTTCGAAATACATGTCGGAGTTCGTGAGGTACATATGCAGTGCATGTGTTTAGCTTAGCTTAGTTTGATCCAACAGTCGCGATGTTGCAATCAATGCAAAAAAGGCCCAAACCGAGGTTCGGCTACTTTGCGGCTCCTGAGGTTGTTCCCATACGGCTGAGTGCTTTAAACGCTTGTACAAAAAAGTCCAGTAAAGCTGTGAAGTTCCGTCAGACCAATAGTGTATTGTGGACTGATTTTTTCTTAAATATATCGAAAATATTGTTGGAAATAATGAAAAATAATCCTGTGAAAGCCAAGTTAAATATAATTTATAATACTTTCTCATTTTTTTAAGTTTTGTTGAGGAAACTATCAACCTTATCAAAAAAATTAGTCAAGATACAAAATAATAATTGTGATAGTAAAATTAATTGCAAAAATTTAAAATATATAATATTATGAACTTATAAAATAAAATAAATAATATATAGTTTTAGTTGCAAAAAATAAATTTAATTTATTGAAAATTTAACAGTCAAATAAAAGGATAAAAAACAAATAAGAATACAAAAAATTTGAAAATTTTGACAAAATTTATTGATAAACTTGATAGTTTCGTCAAAAAATTAGGAAAAAATGAGAAAATATGAATTCTATTTTAAAGTGGAGTAACTTCGAAACTCCTCGGTTTATCAATAAATTATAAGATAGCTTTTTTGTAGAGCGTTCAATTTTATACCAGAAAATGGTTTGGTCTAGCCTTTTTGACGAACCATTAAAGAGTTAGAAATTCTAAACTCAAAAAAACAAACTTTCCTATGTTAATCACACGGGACATTGAAATCTACCATGCGGGAGATTTTAATATTGATGTGGTATTCACAGTATTTTTTTGTCATCATTTCCAACAATATTTTCAATATATTTGAGAAAAAAAATAGTCGATTTTTTTCAATCAGTCTAGCGTATAGTCAGTTCGGAAAAAATGGTTTCATTTTTCGTATATGTGAAAACAAACACGATAACATGAAAAGTATCTTCTCAACTCTATTTTAATATGAATCGGTCTATTGATAATAATATAGAGTAAATAAGATAATATGTGATCAGTTTAAGATGGGCGTTGTTCATTCAAATGTACCCAGTAAATCGATGCTCCACAGATTTCCAGCATCGTGTCGCGGATATAGTACCACCCCCCCACCCTTCGATCCCCTCACGAGTATTCACCCGAGTAAAACTCTCGGAGGAACGACGAATGTACGCCCCTACAAGTATAAAATAATGTAGTATTTCATGTAGGGTGACCAGTTAACGAACAGTCCATGTCTTAGTAACATTACCAGAACGAAAATTAACGCCAAGAGACTACGGTCAATTTTGACTGAGTTTTGTCTGTCTGTTTGACTGTTTGTTGAGTTTGTCATGTAATACCATTTATTTTTTATTCATAAATTTGCCATATTGGACCCGATATTGTACAACTGTATTTTTGTAAGCTAAATTAGGGGATACTTGCCTACCGTAATTTGCTTGTTGTATTAATCAAGTGGATGGGAAATAATAACCAGATTGAATGTAGAAATGTCACAAAACTCCCCGAAATGCATGATATGCAATCAACTTGAACAATAAAGTCAACATATGATAAGACATTCTAAAATGTAACAATGAATCCATCTGATAACGACAGTAACAATTTTCAATAGTGAAAGGTTACCAAGTATAAAGAATCTGCAGAGGATGATCTGATTCGGGTACGACGCTTCGTATTCTGGTTTTCCTACCATGTGGCCAGTGGTCGTAATCTGTTCGGTTTGATATAAGACATTTGTCCAAAAACCTATGTTGACCATTCAAAGGCAGAAGCAATGTAGAATATAACTTTACCAAGTTCTTTATTATTTTTATGAATTACACTATAACTGTAATGTCGCCTAAACAAAATGTTTAACACTTATCTACTATAATAAATATTACTTCACTATTATTGAAGTAATATAAATAATTGTGTTAAACACAAGATGATTCTTTCATTAAAGAAAAAATATTGCACTTCTATTAATTTTGACTTTTAAGTCAAATTTGCCGAGTACATATTTATTAAAATATGAAAAAACTATTTTATATTTCAAATACTTCCTGAATGTAAATTGTATTGATGGCATGATTCGTATGTAATAAAACATCAATACGGGTAATATTATTTTTTTATTTTTATTTTCTACACGTGACACAACATATTTGAAGTATTTTAAAGCGTAAGCCAAACCAGAAATCTATGTATTCCAGATTTAAAATACGAACGCGCTTTCATTGGCCGAACGCCTGACCACAAACCCAATATAGCCACCGCGTCCACAGTTTCGTGTAATACTGAATAAGGACACAGTGACCTACATACTCTGAATGCAGCGACGGATGTGAGTCAGACGTTTATCTCCCACTCGGACAAACTACCTGATTTTTCGTGGACACAATTTTGGCAATAGCTTACACGAATTTACAACTTAGCTATTTTGTTGGACATTTCAACTTTATCAAAAATACTTTGCTATCAACGCTACAGTAATATTTTTTTAAATCACCCTTATGCAATATAAAATGTTGACTTAATTTTAAATGACGATGAGATTTAATATGATAAACCAAATAACTAAACGTCGTTCTGGCTATTCTGTCTATATTTTAAAGACAATAGGGAGCTACTGTCATCTGTATTGCTAAGTCACGTGTTTATATGGAATGTTTTTAACCAAAATTTGTCACTTTTCTGTACTATTTCTTAAACATTTCCTTTCATACAAACCTTGTCTTGACAGTAACAAACACAACAGCAACAAAAAATAGCCAAATAAGTGCTGCCATTTTGATGTAATACGCTTACTTACATACAGTAATTGACTTTAATTGATGCGAAACATCTATTGCAGCAGGTCAGACTGATTGTTAGCATGGTGACGGGTCGCCACGGCATGCATCGCCACGCTATATTATTTTTAATTTTTGTATTTAATTAATATAAATGTTTATTAAACGAACGGACATGTTTTTCTTGAAAAAAAATCTTAATATTTTATTTTTGATTACGCCATATTTCCTGTCGTAAACTGTCCTTTTATATATATTACTTGTACATAATAATTGCAATGTTTCACATCTTCCAGGCGTCTTGCGACGGTTGCGACTATTTTTTTTTAATCAGTCCCGTACCGTGTGCCCGTATAAATCAGTCAGTATTTTTGTCACCTTTGTTTCTCATCCGATTTTCTTTATTTTTAGCTAATGACGAGCTCTAGTGTTATCAATAAGATAAATTTGACATTAGTTTTTTGGTCTACGAAACTGTGCTCATTGTTACAAATTAGAGTTATATATTCCATAATAAACATACTGAAGATTAAACACTTCTAGACGTAAACACAGCTTACATTATTAAAACGGTGCGTATGTAAAATATAAAAGATTAATAACTAATTTAACTTAATTAATAAATTTAACTTACACAAATGAAATACTCAATTAAAAAAAAAAGATAAAATAAAACAACACTAATATTATATGTTATGCATAAAAAAAAGTATTTTTGTATACCTTCCACGAATCGAATCCTTTATTCGTGAGTATCTATTCGTTCTACGTCATACTCCTTTCATTAACAATCAATAATATCTGTACAGTACCCAAATCAGAGAATAGTGTCTTTATATTATTGTGGAGAAAAAAGTTTGTATACTTTATACAGTCGTATTACGATCACTGTACGACCGGACAGTATTTTTTAATACTATAAGATACAATAAAGAAATTATCAAAATAATTTCTTTATAAGTTCTAGGCTATATTTATACGTTAAATTCACAGCGAAATCCACTTAAATACTTGTCATGTATGTACGATTTTTTTTTTAAATAACTGCATCACTGTTATACGTGAAATTCCACGTGGACAGAGTTGCGGATACACTTCATATATATCTATTCTATACCTACATAAAAATGTAAATCTAACGTGTCTGCACTTTTAGATATTTGTGAAAAAAAATTTTGCAGGTGTCTTGGAGTAGGTAATAAAAACATTTCAATCATTTAAAAAAATGTCTGTCTGTTTGTTTGAACACGCAAACGAGCGCGTAACTTCTTAAGTACTACGTTCACGATAAAACCTCACCAAGAAAATTATAAAGCATATCTTGAAAGTAACATTTAGTCTTTATTTCATTAGAATCAGTTCACTCTATCAAAGTTATTGTAATTTTAAGGACGACGCGAGTTATAAAGTATGAGAGAAAAGTAGATAAGTAAATGGACTTAATACATTCAGACGATTTTATTAGTCACTGTTTTTTTAAATTAGGTTCCACGTGTACTGATCTGCGAGCACAGCTAGTATATAATAAGAATGTAAATTTAACGTCTGTACTTTAAACTTTAAGTAATTAAATACATTTCAATCATTTTTATAAATGTCTGTATGTTTGTTTGTGCACGCATCACTACCAAATTACAAGGTTTATGATAAAAAGTCGTCAAATCTAAATCATAAAGCATATCCTCGAGTAATAATTAGTTTTTGTTTCATTAAAATCGGTCCACTCTATCAAAAGTTATTGTAATTTGAACGAGGGCGCGAGTTAAGTAGGTAAGCAAAGGCGTACCAGCGTCTTGAAGTTTTACTATATTGCTTTCAAGTTTTTTACGTTGTTTTCTATGTAAATTAAATATATTGTTAAAATAATTAACAATACAGACGAAGTCGCGGGCGACTATTAGTAATATTATAAATAACATTGAAAAATAGCGTACAATACATTTGCTTATTTTTTAAATTTTTACGCTTTAACCACTCAACTTATTATTATAAGGAAGTTTTCAGTCAGAAAAAGGTACCGTTGTCGATGAAACTTGATCAACGCGACCTAAGCCGCTGGCAAAAGCTAGTAGCTATATAATTAATTGTTAGGAACTATTGAGTCGTAGCATGTCGCGTTCCACTTCGATTACCCGTGTATGGCTGTCTGGCAAACAAGTCAGTGTTAATTTACCCTAAGTTCGACTAACAAAGAAGCTATCTGTTTGCCAGAGACGTAGTCACGGTCATTGTCACTGAGCGTGGAAATTAATGTAACAACTCCACCCGATTCTATTTGTTATTGAAGTTACAGTATGTTCTGATTATATTAAACTAGCTTTTCCTTGTAGCTTTACTCGTATTAATGTATATTTAAACAATCGCTTGGGAACGATACTTTTTGAGATGTACCTTATATCCTTCTCTATATTCCTGACAGCGTGCATACACAATTTCATGGTGATCGGTTGAGTAGTTAAGGTATGAAAGTGTAACAAACAGACTCACATATTAATATTACTAAGGCGCACATATCACGTTTTGAAGTGAAAACATCTTTAGACGCGTTGAGCGATATCTCTCACAGGATATCATTACATAGTATAAAACAAAGTCCCCTACCGCGTCTGTCTGTCTGTCTGTTCGCGATAAACTCAAAAACTACTGAACGGATTTTCAAGCGGTTTTCACCAGTGGATAAAGTGATTCACGAGGAACGTTTTGGTATATAATTTGCCCAGGATTTTTTTATAATCAGTGCGGGACAACGTCTGCCGGGCTCGCTAGTAAATTTATAATTTCGCGTCATGAGATGGTAGTAAGCGTGAGCGGCCGTATTACGTTTGCGCGGCTTGCGTCAGAATAGTGACGCGTAGTATAGGGGCCTGTGTGCATGTAATATCGACGTCTTGCAGCTCATCATGCGTTTTATTGATTAATAGACTTTTTAAAAATGTATATAATTGCTGGTCCAAGTGTCAATAGATATGAAAACCACAATAATGTTATAATTCCAATTAACAAATTCTAAAATTTTAATATTGTTATTCACACTATCATTAATGTAAAAATTCAAAAGAGAAGACAGTTATTTCATTGTTTTGATTTTCCACTTCCGTCGGCAGTCCTTACGACTGCCTCGGCAATTTTTATTAAAAAGTGTCAGGTATAAAAAAAATATATAATTATGCAATTCTAAATAAATGTAAGTTATTAAACTTGCAACGTAAGACGCTCGTCTTCTCTTATTTTGATGCTCTCACGCACTCCCACACATGCGTATATAACAGAAAAAAATAGAGAGTAGAGAGCTGCGTGTAGGAGCATAACGCTTTTTCCTTACATGACGATTTCTACCAGATAACTCCTGCCGTATGCCGTGTTCAGGAAATTCGTTGGCGTTAGGGGTTTTTGCAAGTCCGTCTGGCTAGCTACCAGTTTCAAGATGAGTCGCCAAGCACTTGTAAGTGTGTTTCGGCAACTGCGCTCAAGAACCAACTTTAGGTTTAGCGTGTTTGCTATCTTAGACCGCATCCTCATTTAAGATGAGATGAGATTCTGATCAAAAGCTAAAATCTAGAAAGTATAAAAAAAATTATAGCGATTAATAATTCAATTACTTTATTTTTAATTTTATTTAACACTAACCGGCCCGGTGGAAGTTATCTCTCCCTGATAATAAAAAGAACTTTCCTCATGAATCACTTTATCTACTGGTGAAAACCGCATGAGAATCCGTTCAGTAGTTTTTTAGCTTATCGCGAACAGATAGACACACGTGGCAGAGGACTTTGTTTTATAATATGTAATGATAAAAAAAAATTGTCGAAAAAGTGAATAGTTTTCCTAGTTGAAAAAGATAAACAGAAATTTAATTTGAAACAGACAAGGTATAGATATGTGTGTGTGTGTGTTGTGTTTCACTTACTAATTAGGCTACCGTTGTTTACTTAGCAATATGTTATGATATTTCTTTACTCCGACTAATGAAATGGGAGGGCGATCCGACGAGATTGGCTTAATATCGCGAGTTTCGCCAGAGTTTCGGATAACGAGCAGTATCTCACATGATGGATGGCCGGCTCCGGGCCTAAGTTATTGTTCACGTGAGTGGACAGTTCCGCTTAAATGATTTGTGATCGTCCGATCTTAGCTGTTTTCTTCAGTGCGAGATGAGCAAGCGTTTTCGGTTCGACTTTAGCCTTTGCGGGAAATTTACGATAAATATCTCACGTGTATATTTATGGGTTCATTTTATTGGAACGTGGTATTTAAGGTTTTTTTTTGTTAAATAAAATATTGTATTTAATGAAGCGTTATTGAAGCTTACTTCTTTGATTTACGGCTTTTGGTAATGTTAATATCTGCCCCATTATATTATAATAATACTAAAGTTAAAACCTTACGTATATTACTTTTCGTAAAAATAATACAATTTTGAGGATACCAATCTATATTTCTATTTCTTCTTTTGAGGTACAATACCGTCGAAACTAGGCTATAACCATTCGTTGTGGCATTTTTCATATACGGCTAGAAATTTCTCAGGCTCTTTGGATTCGACTAACCTTTCCTTTTTTTAATGCTCCACGAAGCAGGCAGAGATTAGCTAGTAACGATATATAATGATAACAGCTTATAATGTTCCTCACTGTGGGACCAAAAGCTTCTTCCGATGAAATGTACGGGTATAATCACCATACTACAACGAATTGGCGAAGAAATTCACAATTCTATATCTTTCCAACAAGGACATTCCTCACATTCAGGTTTACTTGCAATGTTTTCCTTCACCGTCAGCTAGTCTTACCAATTTAATTTATTAATGTACGCGAATTCCCAAAAAGTCGTTGATTGAACATCGATTTGTTATTCCGCGAATCAATCCATTCAACCATTATGAATCTTTCGGTATTATTTAATGCTTATATTTGAAGAACAGATATTGTAGTTATGTCCGACTAAAATCTACAGTTGTTGAATATACATTATTACAGTAATTAATTTGTAGCTTTATGATACGATAATAGTGAGTTCAAGAATAATGTCAAGTTGGTTTTAATGCCTAACGGCTATTATAGGGTGGATCAATTTGTGAACGATTGTGACGACTGAAAATGACGCCTCTCTGTGAATCCACTAAAAACGAATGTATCAACCAGATCTAGTTTCTTGCCGGTTCTTCTAAATGATTGGGTTGTTTTCCGAACTGGTGGTAGCTTTGACGTTCATCAAGCGCCTTCTCAGGGAATAAATTGAATAAAGTATATTTTGATTTAATTTTGAATAAAAAAAATTGTAATAATGTGTACTAATTTTTTTTTGTACATATTATTTTGAAATAACATCAGATACTAGATAGAAAAAATGTCGTAAATAGTAAAAATGTTATAATCCATATTCGACGTAATATAAGAAGGGAAATATAAAAACAAGTAGCTTAATTCGAGCCAGCATTATGCAAACAGGATGGTATAAAATATGATGCGAACGATCATCGCGTAGTGGCGCGACCAATGATTTAGTACGGAGGTTATTCTGTTAACAGGAAGCGGATAATATCACAAAATGTTCTTTTTATTTATTCTGTTTCGATTCTTTTGGCGAGGTCTTACTTCTTGTTAGGGGTACTTGAGGATTTAATGTTTTGACCTTCTGATTTATATATTTCCATAACAGATAGGTACTTTATGCTCTGGTAAATTATTTGACAGAGTAATAGATTGGAGTGCAAGATTTTTTTTCATATGACTAATAAAATTGACAAGTAATTAGTATACAAAATTGAGTGTGCTAGCGGCTCCTCCCTCGCTCACTATAAAGTTATTGTCAAGGTGTTTTTCTATTGTTTAATATTGTAATTATTGCTTTGCAAATAATTTAATTTGATGAATACTATAGTTTGCCATATCCTGTTTATTAGTTTTATTCGCTTTGTTTCTTAAAAGCACTTAATTTTATTGAAATATAAAAGTCACAGTTTCATAACTGTAACAGTATTATTACTTCGTTTATTTTTCAAGTTATTTTTATTCCAAACTATTATTTATTGTATTTACAAGTTTGAGTAAAATATTGTAATTTAACGTATATATTTATGTCGATTTAGTGTACTGTTAATCCCATAACTTACTCTATAGAATACCTATTATAATAAAACCTGTACTAAACCCTAAGCAAATGTAACAACAAAGTGGTTTAGTAGTTTTCGATTTATAGGCACACTAACAGTATTATAAGATAGGCACACTAACAGCAAAAGTATTATAAGATATAAGGATATCTCATGGTATTTCGTTTATATGTTTCATATTTACTAATATTATAAACGCGAATGTGAGTTTGTTACGCTTTCACGTTTCCACCCCTGAATGGAACATCACGACATGTAGCATACACGTTTTTAAGGGCACAAAGGACATATGGTACCTTGAATTCAGAAACATTGGCATTCCCGAGAGTTAAATCAAATCTACAATTACGCGTGTGAAGCCGTGAGCAAAAGTTAGCATTATATAAAATGTCAGGCCAAGAGTTCCAACACTTCAGTGCAACATAACTCAGTGAATAAATCTATATGAGACAAAATATTGTCTCATATAATAATAAATAATAAAATATTATTAAATCGCGATCGGATTGTTTCCGCTTGTCAGACCACTATGAACCATGTGTTGTGGACAATTTATTCAATTTCACTGTTCAGCCCATTAGGTAACTGAATATTCTCTACTCTGCACATTATGATAACGATGACGTCTGCTAGGTACCATAATACAAATGAAACTTTCTTTGTTAAATTAAATGGGACTCTTTAATTTTTACATACGAATTTAATTCGAGTTTAAATTTATAAAATGTATAATAAAATCTGAGGCGATGATGGCTGAGTGTGTTAGCGTGTTTGGACGTAGTGTCGATCGACGTAGGTTTTTTTTAAATTAATTTATTTTTCCTATACACTGTTTTTTTTTCATATGAGCTTTGTCGCATATCGATTACGACGCCCAGTAAAAACGTTTAATTTAATGATTTGTGAATAGATTTTTTTTTTTTTTATCTTTATTTTTGGCAACCAGTCTTCTAATAGACTATTACTGCCATTGTTAAGTGAGGATCGATATTACAAGTTTCTTCATATAAGAGGTGGCCCTCTTGTTAGAACTTTCCATGGAGTTTTTGTGGCATCTCAGAATTCATGGTCCGTGGTATTATTTTCCATTTACTTCACTTATGCACAATAATCAAACTATATTCCATAAAACACCACCAATTTTATACAATATAGAGTCAAGTAACACAAGGTTATGAATAAAAATAAAATCCACTACATGACAGACCAAGATCCCGCCAAAAACTCTCGTGAATTGAAATTATTAATATAAGTATAGTTTTCACATCTATTGGAACTCAGGACATTTTTATCTGTATATATATTTTTATACAATTCGTTAATTAATTAAAAATATTATGGGCTGCACCAGATTGATATAAAATATAAATATTACATACAGGCCGCTATACTACGCTCAACGCTGCTAAAGAAGTATTTACTTCAAAATGTAATTGTAAAAACTCTATTTTGATTCACAGATGACATGCTTCATTGTTATATACCCAATCTTACTCTCGAAATTAAGGAGAATCTAACGTGTCTTATATATTAAAATCCATAAAGCTGTTTAGGCCACAGGGCTTACTGAAAAAATAGGCATACATATATTGGAAAGTAATTCACTTGTTGCACGCAGAAAGAGCATATATGTGATAAAATTACTTTAGTTTTGTATAATAAAAACGTCTTACTATTGTTGACTTTGTTAAAAAAAAGTGTGTGTGTACACGCGTTAGAAGTTATACTTCTTTGGCGTAACAAATTATAATTTTTGAAAGTTTTGTAGAAAAAACGACACTAACAATAGAAAAAAGGTATTTAATACATTGATAGTTTTAATACAAAGAAATACAAACAACAAATACAAAGAAACAGAATGTTGACTATAGCTAACTTCAGGGTGTCGGTTTTTCGTGACAGTGTGCGCGCGCATCGTAATAACTTCAGGGTGTCGGTTTTTCGTGACAGTGTGCGCCCGCATCGTAATAACTTCAGGGTGTCGGTATTTCGTGACGGTGTGCGCGCGCAACGTAAAAATTTACTCTCATCATTTTCCCCTAACGCGCCAAAAGAAGTATAACTTCAAAAAATCCTTATGCAACGAACTCGATATATGCTCGAAGATATTGTAATTATTAATTCTAACTAAATAGTACAATTGAGGTAAGCAGACTAATAAATATTTGACTTGTAAAATGTACGCGTGGTCCCCGGAGGACGAGCCCGCGGACGTCTATTATTCATAGTATTGTCATAAGCCGAAATGTCTGTTTGCAGTCGACGTTACTGACTCGTGAAATACCACGACCTATATATTTTTCACGATAATAAAAATATGAACCGAATATTATGTCACCTACTCGCGAGCCACCGTTCCAGTATGAAGCTTACATTTTGTAATTCTACTTCTTGCCTTTATTACGTATGATTGACAAAGTAGGTTTTTTTTGAAGTGCAAACTTCTTTAGGAGCGTAGAGCACTTTTTTGGGTGAACAAAAATTATAAAACTGGCATCGTTGTCACCGTTCCATGAGCTATATGTATCCTGTGTATATATGTGTCTCTTTCGGGTGAACAAAAACCGAGAAACTCGTGTTATCGTCACCGCTATATGTTTTATTATCAGTTCGGGACAACGTCCGCCGGACCCGCTAGTTTCAAATAATTCAGACTATAATTAATTTCCAAATTCAAAAGAGAACACATTTATTCCATTGTTTTGAGTTTTCACTTCTGTCGGCAGTCCTTATGACTGCTTCGATTTTTTCCACTTTTTTCTGTTAACTTTCGACGAAGCTTTAACAGGATACGGATACTGTGCTATTAATATTTCCAGCCTATGGAAACCATCACTGCTTGGACAAAGCTCTCGTAGCTCTCACTATACCAGCCCATAATATGCTGGTAGTTACAAATCCCGACAAATCTACAGTTCCCCAGTTACATATTGTCATACGTGTAACTAAAAGAAGTACCACCAGACTACAAAAACACTTCTCATGTTACAGTTTTTTCACAATGTTCTCCTTTCCCGTCAGTCAGCTTTCTCTGTCGGATTTATTCACTATCACTACATATTATATAACAAAGTCCTCTGCCACGTCTGTCTGTCTGTCTGTTCGCGATAGACTCAAAAACTACTGAACAATTGATTTTTATTTGTATAAATTGAAAGCTTTGCTAAATACTTTTTTAACACATTCAAGCCTTTGTAAAATTTACATCGATGATATTTAACAGACAGAACATTCAGACATAGAGGTATTGTCCTTGAGAAACTCTGCGCATGGATAAAGGAACCATAGGTTAATCTAAATGCTTTATGAATTACTGCCATATCTTAAAAACTGTCAGCATTTCCAACAGTCTCAGCAGTTCCATTTGGGGTTTTTTTACAAGGTCTTATTTTCGGTTGCATCTGTAATATAAACGAATATGAAATAAGCCCTCTATCTTTTAAAGTTATATTTCTTTTGGCGCGTTTAAAAAAAAGTATCTGAGTGTATTTTTACAATGAGCGCACTCACCAACACCTAAAAGCGCCATCATGAAGTTGGTTGGTAATTGTCTGTTAAGCTTTCATGAGAACTGATAAATATATTGAAGGTAGTTATTCAAATATATATTAATCTGCAACACGGGCTTATGTCAGTGAAGATAAAAGAATTTACAAAAAAGTCCACGACACCATATATCAAGTTTAATATCTCAGATAAAAAAAAGGGTTTATATGTCAAAATCAAAATAAATTTGACAAGATTAAGTGTGGATGCAGAATTCACGTATATTATACAAATTCTTATGGATAAAACAACTAAATCAAAATATAAACTTGTAGATAAAATTTAGTTCTTACAGTATATTAATTGATGAAGTTAATGAGAACATAATGCGAAATATAAACTATAAGCCACCAAAATTATTGCGTTATCGCTGCCGCTGGCTCTACGTGAATTGTGAAAGGGCACGGAAGTGAGTTGCGCAGAAGTAACTCAAAACGTATCGGGAAGACATTTATCGCCACTATATGTAGGTTAGTTTCTTAATTGGAATTGGGTGATGTTGCGAACGGATTCTCGGCTTATTTTAAAAGATTTCTCACATACCAACAGGGTATATGTTTGAGTGAGTCTCTGGATAGTTTGGATTCACAATTGGAAACGTATCGAAGCAATTAGGGATTAGGTTTTTAAAATTTTTTGAGATTAAAAATACAATTGAAGTCGGTTATAACCGACTCGGTGCAAGTTATATGCTAGTTATATATAAATTAAAATAAACAAAGTTTATCTTTAAAGTACAGATTTGACCTCTTTAACCTTATTATATGTATAGAGCATAGCTCTATAGATCTATTATAAATGCCATCTCTTTTGTGTTTTCTTATAAGATATACGTATATATCAAAGTTATATATATGTAAAACGTGTCTTATATGTTATATCGGTGTATGAACTTCGTAACTTCGAAACCATACCAGATTTCGTCAAATTGGGTCCAGTAGTTTTTGCGTGAATCCCGTATAAACGACAGACAGACAAACAAAAATTTTAAAAACCATATGGAAATCTGTTCTGTCATTGATTCTGAGCCCTCCCAGAGTATTTTTTCTTTAGAATATTTGAAGTACAGATTTCATAGCGTTACCCTTTTATTATATGTATAGATTATGTTTCCAGCCCTTTAAAGTTAGATTTACCGAAGACGGACTGCGTATTAAATTTAAATAAGAGTATTAAAATATAAAAAACGGTTTAGAAGATATTAAATCACAAACACAGTTAAGGTTTGTTAACAAAAGCGGTGTGTTCATTTCTTTTACTCTTTTCATAGTAAAACTAACAAATCGTACACGAGAGTACGGCTGGAGATACCCTCGAGTCTTTAACGATGCATTCGTTTTCGAGTGCAAAGAGTTTTATAACGTAAATGGTTTTTACAAATGTGGAAGAGCATAGTTAGATCAATTTGTTTTAAATGAATTAATAATATTATCATGGGTTATCCATTGGATCGATATTGACATCCTATGTATCATTTTCATTAAAAGCTATTGTAAATAAATAAATTAAATATTTTATGTGATTATTTATTTTTTAAATCTCTAAATACTCATCAATTTTATAGGTCATCTATTTTTGACACAAAGTACACGTCCTGTATATAACATTTAGTTAAAATCAGATGAGAATATGCGTTACAATAAATACATTTTACGACGATTCCTAAAGATATTATTGATGATTTTTTTTGTACTTTGTAACTTTTACCATTTTGGCTACATTCTCAAATCTGTCATTTCATTTAACAATAATGCAGTTACCGGAACACACCTATAGGTGCATGGTGACAGATTTTCAACTTAAGAGTGGCAGGTAAATAAGAGGAACTTAGGAAAAGCACTACCACCATGCAATAGTTTCATGAACTTCATGAATTGAATGAGAAGTCGCAAGTATTTGAACCTATGTTGATCGACACAGTGTTCGAACACGCTATCGACTGAACAAACACCACTTCATAAAGTCACACAGTCGAGAAATTGTAATTATAGATAATTTCATTCCGATTATGAATTAAAATCACACACAGAAACATGTAGAAAGACAAATATCTTATATATTAATACATGAAGCCAACACTTTGTACCCCTTTTTAAGCGAATTGCGCGAACGGATGAACTTGAAATTTAGCATAGATAAAGTTTATATGGCGGAGAAGTGCACAAAGCTATTTTTTAATGTAAAATGCATTACAAGCATATAAAATTAACTGAAATATACATCACTCACACTACGGCTTGAATTTTAGACAACATATACACACATGTAAATATAAAGACGTTTCGAACATCCTTCAACCTTCTTACGTTCCAATTACCTTTTCAATATTTTTAATATGACTGACGTTGCATGCTTTACATGCTCTTTGACCTCAACTGGTCAAAATGTAGGTTAATTTTATAATATGTAAATTAATAATATACTTTGGTCTTATTGAATGTCAAAATAAATTATGGTCGAATTTCGCCCACCAGGCGACCACTAGTTAGTAATAGATATATCTATACATAATTTTTTTATTATATATTTTGTATAGTGGTTATTCATAAGCTACAGTGTTGTCAATATAAAATACATTTGAAAATCGTTTTCTTCATACTATCGACAATTCGAAACCTTAATTAATAAGTTTTTGTTCGTCATATTTAGCGATCCTTACGTCTGTAATTTATAATGCGAATGTTAAGGTGGATGTGTGGTGTAACAAGAATCGATAAGATTAAGAATATATCAGAGGAAGTTTAAAGCACCAGCGACAGAGAAGTTGAGGAGTAATAGGTTAGCATGGTATGGGCATGTCATGAGGAGAGATGAAAACCATGTAACTAGAAAAGTTTTGAGTATGATGGTGGACGATGTAAGTGATCACCACCGTCCATAGACACTTGCAACACCAGGGGAGTCGCAAGTGCGTTGCCAGCCTGTGTAGGGGGGGGGGGGGGGGAAGGGAAGGGGAAAGTGGGAGGGGAGGTGGGTGTCCGGCGCTCTCACTGACCGAACGAAACGCAACAATGCAAGCACTGTTACTTCACGTCGGTTTTCTGTGAGAGGGTGGTACTACCCCAGGCGAGCCGACCCATTTATGCTGAAACCAGTAATAGTTTCAGCGTGGCTCTACCACCGAAATCTTCATCTTCATATGTGTGTAAAAGGTGTGAATACTGAGATGACATCTGATAGGCGAGAGTGGAAAAGGAAAACATGTTGTGCCGACCTCACCTAGATGGTATAAGGGTAAGAAGATATTGATGACGTCTGTAATCTACCATCGTACTTGCTTCGGCAGTACATGTATTAAAATTGGAACGATATAAAATAGCTTAGCAAGATGACATGCAATTCCTGAAGCATTCCAAATTTTATAATCTACGTACAATACTCGTACAATACGAGTACATTGATACAATATGTATTCTTATTTATATTCCTATAAACTATATCTATACTAATATTATAAAGAGGTAAAGTTTGTGAGTTTGTGACGTTGTAGGGGGTAATGAATATAGTAAACCGATTTTGAAAATTGTTTTACCGATAGAAATTCACGTTATTTGTGAGTGTTAGGCTTAGGCTTCATGAAAAATGAAAATACTTTATTGTGATAGTCGGATTTGCAAAGTAAGTCGGAGAAATACGATCGTACGAAAAGGTTTCTTATGAACGCTGCCTTAACGATGAGAGATATATGACTGAGTTCTAGAGAAAAATTATAGAGCTTGATAATGCCTACAAAAAAGTCAGGGACAGCATATGTCTAACTTCAAGGTTTTTTTATTATCAGGGCGGGACAATGTCCGCCGTGCCCGCTAGTACTAAATACAAATAAATCTATGTATTAGCGTATGAAGAGAAAAGTTTGTACACCTTATGAAGGTCAAATTTCGACCACTGGACGACAACTAGTACCAACCAATCTCGAAAAAAGAAGATACACGTGGAGTTACAAAATTAATTAGATTAGTTACATTAAATTATTTGAGAGATACCGTATATAAATTTTTTTTTTTATCTATCATAATATTCGCTGTCGCCGCAAATTGAATTTTCCAATTTCCTGAGTGAGCTTGAATAAAGCCTTGCAGTTTTACTTTTCTCTTTTGCAAGGAAATTACAAAATAATAATCTGAGAGTGGAAAGTCTGCGTCGGTTTCAGGTCGCTTTGCGGGGCCGATGTGATTAGAAACGAAGTGAGGCTTCTTCCGGTACTGCAGCAGGAAAATCTGTACCTACATTGCTGGGTTTTCATTTCTAATTTTATATAAATGCTGGCAAAACAAAGAGCAAGAGCTTATTCTTTTTTATTATATTCATTGGAATTTCTGTCGGAGTCTGCAAAACCCCTAAATATTGCATCTGATTTATTTTTATATTTTTTTATATAAATCACATTTAATTCATGAAATCTAGTTATTTAACTTACATACAGTAGTCTAGATTAAATACGTTACAAAAGAAACCCACGCTACGTGTACAAGACTATATCGAACATACTTATTTGTTTTAAAATTATATATATTTCATTTGAATCCTTCATTATCTATCCATGTTATGCGCCTTGTAAAAAAAATATTTAATACAATGTAACGTAGCTGATGCTTTTCCTTTTCTTTGCATCCAAAAATCACATAAATAAATATATACACTGTATTTTGAACTCAAATTCGTTTTGAATATTTCGCATACGGCATAAACAAAATATTAGCTTTTGTCGTGAGTTTATCTGCATATTTTCGTATTATTAGGAATGTAATGTATGTCTTTCTCCACGTTATGTAATGCAATAAACAGACATACTACGAGTGCCTACTATTTTCACTATATAAATGGGTGTCCTTTACATGTACTGTTGGTGTAATCGTAATATAAAACAAAACTAATCTTTGACAAAACTAGCAATCAAACTAATGACGTCTCCTTAATCCTTAATCCGTAATCCTTGACAAATTATATACCGAAACGTTCCCCGTGAATCTCTTTATCCACTGGTGAAAACCGCTTGAAAATCCGTTCAGTAGTTTTTGAGTTTATCGCGAACAGACAGACAGACAGACGCGTTAGGGGACTTTGTTTTATACTATGTAATGATAATGATATATATATATATATATATATATATAATTTTACTAGCTAATCCTTGCATCTTCGTCTGCGTGAAATCGGCTACCTACCGGTTTCAACTGTATTTCCTAACTCTAAAAATCTCTAAAAACCTAGAACCTGATTACAGTGACTCCCACCGTTTTCAATTGTGAAACCAAACAATGCAGGGACTCACTCAAACACATACCTGAGTTTTAAGCGAGATTTTAGTCTGTCATGTAGTGGAATTTATATTTTATTCATAATCTTGTGTTACTTGACGCTATTTTGTGTAAAATTGGTGGTGTTTTATGTAATATACTTTGTTTATTGTGCATAAGTGAAGTGAATGGAAAATAATACCACGGACCATGAATTTTGAGATGCCACAAAAATTCCCTGGAAAGTTGTAACAAGGGAATCACCATCTCGTTGGAACATTAACAATGACATTGAAAAAATAAAGTTAAAAAAATAAATAAACAAAACACACCTATATTTATGGAAATTATTTAGACATATGAGGAAGAAATTTAGATGAGGCGGACATAGCGCTATCTGTCATTCAGCAAAATCAGACCGTTGAATTATTTGGATTTTGTGTATACAAAAATACTAAAATCGCGAATAAAAAATGGGAGGGTGGGGTTAGGAAAGTGTAAATTTGGGGTTGTAGGTGTTTTTTGATGGCAAATAAAAAAAAAAGAAAATTGTCAAAAAAATTGAACAAAAAAAAATCTGGATATGGACACCTTAATTACCTAAAGGTATAAAATATACTTTTCGAACTTTTCTTATACCTACCAAATATATATTTAAAATTTCATAAAAATCGGTCCAGCCGTTTAGGGGAGTTCAAACACTAAAGCACCGTGGCACAAGATTTTTATAAATTAGATATTTGTCTGAACTTTTGAATACCCTTATTTATGTTATCCTTACTAATATAAATGATTATATCTGTTTGTTATACTTTTTTTTATATCGTAAGAGGCAAACGAACAGGCGAGTTACCTGATGTTAAGTGATCACCGCCCTCCATAGACACTAGCAACATTGGAGGGTTTCGTAAGTGCGTTGCCAGCCTGCGTTTGGGGGAGGGGGGAGGAGAGGGGAGGGGTGGGAAGGTGGGCCTCCGGCTCTCTCATTTACCGAACGAAACGCAATAATGTCAGCACTGTTACTTGGGCGAGTCGTCCCATTCATGCTGAAGTCAGTAATAACTTCAGCTTTGCTCTACCACCTACAAAATGATAATAAAATAAAATGATATGCAACGATCTTGTATCATGTCCCTTTACCTACTTTACTTTAACGAATGCGTATGACCTAGTGCCATGTGAATATAGAAGCAGTAATTTTCTAATTCATATTACATTTAGGTTTAATGTTCCTGATAGAGACATGGTTCACTTGATATTTTCCATAGATAAATAATGGCCACGCGATCTGTATTGTTTAAAATGGCTATTGTTTTATTGAAATATTTATATGTCATTAAAAAACGATCTAGGTTTCATTTATCGTGATATTTTTAATTTAGAAAAACAAATGACCTCAGCTTTTCGTAAAATAAACCATCATGTAGAAGCCACAGCACGACGCGACGGTAACGCGTTTTCTAATGCTCACTTAACTTTATTTTTATAATTAATTGAAGAAAACTTGTCGCCGGACCACTATTCATTGTGCTGAACAGAGCGAAACGGTTGTTCAGCTCGGAGCAAAGACTAAGTTGTACAAACTACAAGTCAGATGTTTTCTATAAACTGTACGGACTTTGTTTAACTACAATCTAAAGGTCTCATCATAAACAGCATGTCAGAGACCCACTGCAAGGCAATTAGACCTCTTCCCCAGGGAAGGGTATAGGCATAATCACCACGCCAGTTTAGGACGTATTAGCGATATCAAATTCTGAGTAATCCATAGTTTTATATATTTTCCCACATACATTAATAATACAAAGACATTTCTCAGGCTTAGGTTTCCTCACGATGTTTTCCTTTACCGTCAGCCGATAGAGTTTACAATTGAAATTAGAAAATGTACGCGAAATCTGAAAAATTTGTTGTCATGCGCCGGGGTTTGAAATTGCGGACAACGAATTGATATTCTAACGGTTAAACCACTAGACCACCACAAGTTTTCTTCAAGGTCTAATACTGTAAATATCCTAAACTTAGAGGACTGGCTTTCAAGTGTACCTGCCAGAAGAACCCTACAGATTGCTTCCCGATAGGTCTTCAACTTGAGATAGTCAGCCAGCCGAGCTTAGAAAAAGCCCTACCATCATGACATGCGATTCATTTGCAAAGATTCGAATCTTTCGAATTGGCACGATGTCCGAAAACGATAACCCATGGTAATACAGTAATCATCATGGCATTACGTCAGAGCCATTATCACCATTGAAAGTAATGCTGTCATCTCTGAGCAAGAACACCTGCAGTTTAAAAAACTGTTAATATTGATATTTTCAAGGAGAAATTTCGCCTCGTTGTGCGATGTCTACCGATTCTAGAATAGTTTGTATTGTCAGGGATGTTCTTGTTCAAACTTTCAACTGTCACACAGTTTGCACTTCACAGGCAGTCCATTCTCAAACATTGAAATCTAAATAGTTGCATAAAGTTCGATTTTTCAGAAATTTCTTACCGTATATACTACGAATGTGAATTGACCCCGTTACTTAGACTTTCCCAGTGGTTTATAGTAAGAAGATCTTGAAAAGGGGCGTAGAAACGTTTTTAGAGGTTTCGCAGCAGGCATATGACGCTTCGCGGGTGTCCTTAGGCTGTGGAGATCGCTTAATATCAGACTGACAGCAAGCTTAGTGGTCACCATAAGTGGCATCGAAAAATATCCGTTCATTTCAATAGTGTGTAACTATTGCGAAATATTTTTTTTGCTTAATGTATTCATTTATGCGTGACAACAACAAACATCAAACAAGGGTAAATTTCGGGGTAGGGTTCTTTATGCTTAGTGAACTATGATTTAACTTATAACGGCGAGTGCGTTGACATTCAGTCATGGGTGCATTCGCTTCACTGTGGCTAAATTTTCTGTACTATCGTAGCATTATAAACTATAGCATGATACATTTTCTCTATCACGTAGCGACAGCAATACGTAGCGAATATCACACGTAGCCATAAGTACGTATGATGTGCTACGAAACGTAGCGTTTGCTACATGTTGTGCTACGATGTAGCACGTTACAGAATTGTTATATCTACTATTTTTTTTTAATAATTCTCTATAAACTTACAAGGGTTGTTGATTACATCTTTATTTATTTACTGGATTACAATTATATAATAGTAATATAAATTAAAAGTGTAGCATTTTAGGTTAGGACGTAAATTAAATTGATACTAACAATAAGAGTAAAAAAAAAATAGTAACAATTGTAATGAGCTGATTAGATGTTTAAATTTTCATAATTTTATGCCAAATAAGTCAACGTTCTTGTATTTATTGTACAACTTGTTAATTTTGGATTATGGAAATTTTATACACGATATGGTCTTAATCATGATACCTTTTTTGTTCTTAGAATGTAGTGTGTTAGTTTTTATTTTTTATTAAATTCCCGCCTCAGCTTGGCAAGGGTAATCTAACAAAGAAAATGAAAAGAAATATTTTCTATACAGTACTATCATGTAAAGAACTAAACTAGCAACTGAAAAACTGAACCTCGCGTCGTCTTGACAATTCTGCCCATACTTTTGAAGACATTAGGGACTATCCTGTCTCATTCAGTCAAGCTTTTATTTGAAAATGTTTTAATTTTTAAATAATATTTAAACTTTTATATTGTATAATATTGGTGCAGTTCTGAGTAAAACAGTTTGGTTATTATCCACAAGTGCTTTAGTATTATAAAAAGTAGAACTTGAATTCTTATATAAAAATCCTTGAAAGTATTCTGCAGTCCGTGGCCTAAATTTGCTAAATATAGCTACACAGAATACAAATTTAGATATAAATACGTATTATATTATATGTACAACATAGATGATAACTTAATGATAATTAAATGCCAATTTTGGATTCCCCTAAATTCCGCAAAAACTCCGATACATGATGTTAGACATACTACTGCATAATTTTAATGGATTGAAAAAATACTATTTCAATTTGACACGTTATTATTATTATTTATTTATTTATTAGGCAACAAGGGTTCACAAAAACAAAAACAAATTATAAACTTGTTATGCTATCATACCACATAGTAACAGCCAAGTTACGACATAATTCACCGTTTACTTGTAACCATTACGACACATCATAGTGACTTCTCTTAGGTTTAGTTACGGTGCTATTAGTTCGTAACTCGAACAATAGTTATCTTTTAATGTTAAAGTTAATATAAGTAAAGTGTATTCTTTTGATATTAAATATTTCTTATTAAAAGTGCATTTTTTTCAATCTTGCGGATGCGCCCCACATAATAGACTAGTATATAACTACGTAGTAAGTTTAACAATAAAATTAAAATTAAGTAATTATGTTAATATGTGTTTTTATACAAAATTATATGAAATAGGATGAAAAGATGAACATAATATATATCAACCGATACCCAATGCTTCATGAAAGGACTGTCGTACATATCTACCATTGTTCTTTTTATCTTATTGGGACTATCGCGAAGTCTACCGAGGACGGATGCTATTTTCTTACGGATGATGGCATAAAAACCATCAACCCTGGCATTTGCAAACATTCCAGAAGCGCTACAACATCGTGGTAATCCCAATAAGATTCTAAAAATATTATTATATTGGACACGCAATGCGTTCATAGTCCTTTTACTGAAGCAGATCCATAAAAACAAAAAAAAAAAAACAGAAACAAAAAAAAACATTGACAAAATGCTCTGAATAGCTGGAAAAAAATAAAGTTATAAAGTCATAAATTTAGTAAATATAATTAATAATAACAGTAATTAATAGTTAATAGAATTTACATACCAGTGAAAGAAGAGCTGTGTTCTTTAAAAAATACCTTAAAAATCCCGTTGTATTTCTAACAATGGATCTCAAGCGTCAAGGATTACTTACCAGTGTGAAAATAAATTTAAAGTAAAGGAAAAACCCCGTGAAATACTAATGAAAAAACCGCAAACGAAAGGAAAATTAAGCTCTCTTGAAAATGGAAAGCTGTGAATGATCCACTTCCCAGGTGTGCTCTAATTGGTAGGTATTCACTGATTTTAACTGCGGCTCTGCGCGATATATAGTGAAAATTAGACAGAAGTTAAATTTTGCTTTTTTTAACTGTTAATACCATTATAATTACAATAGCTTTTGATCGCGAGTTTGCTGGTGTTAATTAATGTTGATTTGCATTATATCTCGGTAAATATACTTTATTCTGGATGAAAAGTAGTACCCTATGTCCTTTTCTGTACCCCTAATAACATCATCGTCTTCTAACCTTTATCCCATGTAAGTAGGGTCGGCAGAACATGTTTATCATGTTGTGATGTATGATTTGGCTTAATTTTTAAGATCGGCCGTTTGTCTGACATCAACCCTCCTTGGGATTATTTTGTTGTACTACTATATATTTATGATTAAACGTATAGAACTCTTGACAAAATGTATGCAGGATTAAATGTTTATCGTTTGAGTTAAGTCGCGAAAGCGTAACAAATAAACTCACATAGGCATTAACATTATTAGTTATAATTAGAAATAGGATAACTGTGTTGTAGTATTATACTAGCATTCCAGACGAAGCATGTAAAATTTCTTTTTAATTGTTTACCATATTATTAATCTATAAATATATCATCATCATCATTACATAGTATAAAACAAAGTCCTCTACCGCGTCTGTCTGTCTGTCTGTTCGCGATAAACTCAAAAACTATTGAACGGATTTTCATGCGGTTTTCACCATTGGATAAAGTGATTCATGAGTAACGTTTTGGTATATAATTTGGCAAAGGATTTTTTTATAATCAGGACGGGACAACGTCTGTCGAGCCCGCTAGTAGGAAATAAAATTATGGGGACATATATCCAACACTCAGCCGCACATGGAGATCCTCTTTGCGGGGTACCCCGGCTGAGTTTGGGGCTTTGGTCGCTGATCTCGTCAGCAGGTCACTAGTCTACTTTGGCACTAGGTTTTTTTACGGTTTTCTAGAGATTTTTACCGATATTATAGTTGGTTTTCAACATGCTTTGCAAGTTGCGAGATTCAAACGCACTAGTGTTTTTTATAGAGGGTAGCACTTCTTTCGTTTAAAGTGCGTTCAGGTAAATTAGTGGATAGATACATTTTATTTAATTAATAAAACTAATTTGGAAGAAGATTTGTGCTAACATATATTTAATAAAATTACGGAACAGTGTTATAAAGAAAATTTATTTTCTCATGTTTCTGTTCATCTCCTTAATTCATCTGAATTATATAATGAATAATTTTAGGCTGTTCGCTGTCGTTAAGAAAACTTCATTCGAAAGATTTATGTGTATAATGACATGGTAATATACATTACAAAAAATTCGATGTATTCTAATGATATCGTAAGAAGTAATTTTCCGACGCTTACATTGATAATGTTAACTAAACCTTATAAAATACATCAAACTAATTATACATCTCAAAAATACTTACAGAAAAGCCCCCAGATGGGATATTTTTATCTCGTATTGAAAACTCACAGTAATTGCTTTTATTTTTTTAATATTACTAGCGGACCCGACAGAGATTATCCTGCTTTGAAAATAAAATAAAAAACTTAAAAGTGAATCGCAGTGCCAACTACCGGGTCCAATTGTGAGTCTAAATAATTCTTGAATCCACTTGATACACAAAAAATTTCATTAAAATCTGTCCAGTCGTTTACGAGGACCTCCGTCACATATACACGGACACAAGAAAAAAAATTAGTTGGTTATTCGCGACACTATTTTGATAGATATGGTATTAATTATTATCTAATTAAATATTTCTTTAAATTTGACATTTTATTTACATAAAAATCGCTTTTAACACCATATTATTTCCGTAAATACGTTAGGAGATATCGCAGATTTAAAATTACGTGAAACAAAAATATGTTTGTTGTCTGCAAACAAAGCGATATTGTGTGCAAAAATATATACTAAATAATAAAATCGGTCATACGGCGTTGATGGAGATAACAAATTTTCTTATTTATTATTTTCTATTTATCTTACTTGTTTTACATTTACTGTCACTTGTAAGTTAACGAGAAACCGGTTTTAACAATGACCCGTTTTAATTTCGATTTTAATCGATGACTTAACAGAGGAGCTGTTTCAGACTCTCAAAGTTAATTGCTGATTTTGTTATTTAAATTTTGTACCAAATATATTAAACTACGGTTAGTAAGCTACTTCAATATTACTCTATAAGCATTTGTATTGAAAACTAACTATAAAATCTTCTAACAACGAAAAATTACAATTGAGAAAATAAATTTGCAGCAATAACATAGTAATAAGTATTACAATAAAGTCGATTTTAGTGTCGATCTATGTGCTCACTTAGTTCTTTTAAATCATGTGCTGGATTTTTTTTTACTTTTTTTTACTCTTATTTAGATAATTTATTCCAGCAGGTTTGTATGTAATAATAAACATATTATATTTATATAAAGTCTAGAAAACTCGTCATATTCTTATGAAATCGTAAGAAGTTTTTGAGCGCTCACATAAAACTTATGATGCACATAAAAATGGTGTACTATTGAATTGTACACTTAATCTCAAAATATCTACTGTTGTATAAAGTTACTGCTTTCAAGGAAGCAGTGTTGGAATTTTACGGACTTACCAGGCTGGATGATGTGGCTTTCTCTTAGTACATTTCACTTGCGGTGATAATCTGTATATTTTCGATACACTTTATTTTATCCAGAGTCGGCAAAGTTCTTTACGCTAAAGTTCACTACTTTTAACTTACCGATACATCTAAAATTTACTTTGTGGTTGGCGTATGCACTTCAAGATGGAAGCAAAATGAATTGGAAGAAAGGATAAAGAGTTGGGCGGAAGGGATAAAATTGTGCGTTCGGAAATGTAAAAATGTAATATGTGTCAACACCTCCATAAGAGCCTTATATTAACATGTCTACCTCCTGAGAATAACTATAGTAACCACTGTTATATCTCATGTAATATTAAAACGTAATTGGAAAATAGTTACTTTTTAAAATTCCATCGACAAGACGAAGCTTTTATTCATAAGACTATATTCATATACTCGCTTCTTACATGTGGACTTACAATATATGTACAATACTCAATAACGCCTTTACCATCTAGGAAAAAATATTAAAAAGAAATACAGATATAAATATGTATTTGGACCAATGAACAACCTTTTTTTATGTCATTGGAGGCAAACGAATAGGCGGGTCACCTGATTTTAAGTGATCACCGCCGTCCATGGACAGTAGCAACACCAGGGGAGTTACAAGTGCGTTGCCAACCTGTGTTTGGGGGGAGAGGGATAGGATAGGGAGTAGGGGGAGGGGTAGGGGTAGGGGTGAGAGCTGAGTTGGGCTTCCGGCGCTCTCACTGACCGAACGAAACGCAACAATGCAAGCACCGTTAGTTACTTCACGTCGGTTTTCTATGAGAGGGTACTACCCCGGACGAGCCGACCTATTCATGCTGAAACCAGTAATAGTTTCAGCGTGGCTCTACCACCTACAATACTTATCAACCTGTAGTTGATATAGATATAAGGGAAGTTAAAACAGTTTAGTACCTTTCTCTCTTCTGTTTGTCAATTGATTTTCTTTTTGTTTAATAGTATATATTTACTTTTAAATGTAATAAAACTAATACATAGGTATATCTATATACCGTAACTCTAGGGGAACCTTTATGATAAAGAGACCACGATAATGTTGAAACTTAAAAAAAAAATTATTATCGAATTTCAACAACTGGATTACCGCTACTTCTTATAAATATATAATTCATTCATCTATAGCCCGTTTAAAATGCACTCATGAAACAACAACCCTATGTTAAATTAATAGGAGCAAGTTAAATACAAGTGAAAGTGTTGCGTCGCTTTGCCGGTCGGCTGTTGCATGACGTTCCCCTCGCCACATGGGACTCGTCACGTTAATATAAAGATAATGCTGACGAGCGGAGAGGTTAGAGGAGCGGTTTTAAATATATTTTCTTATTAAGATTTTAGAACAAAATTTATGTTGTTATTATACTATTTTACCAATACACTGAACAAACATTACTTTATTACTAACTAGTTGATACCCGCGTCTTCGTCTAGGTTATTCATTATATGAATAATATATTTTATGTATAGAAGAAAAAAAAATTGAAATCTAAAAAATATTTTATGTATAAACTATTCTTAGTATTTTGTAGTGCTTAAAATATAGTAGATTTTTAAAACTTTAATAACTTTATATTGAATAGAGATATCATGATGATTTTTTCGATAAGAGTGTATAAGTAAAACTAAAAATAAATTATATAAATCTATCGAATACTTTTTATGTGATGCGCGCATAACAACAGACCTCTACCATTCTATTTATATGTAAGTATAAGAAGTTAACGATTTTACGGTTTATATGTACTTTTAAATAAAAACTAGCGACTGGTGAATATATGACACTTGAGAACTATCAGTTTTGTACTTCCTCTTAGAGTACTTATGCTAACACAAAAAATATATTATATTAATTAGAAATCGATTCCTATCTGTTATGGGATAAATAATGTACCTTATCGATATTACAATAAAGACTCTCAGACGTTTGATTTATCACTATGCTTTACTTTAAAACCCTCGGTTATTACTTTTACTAAAATTATAAAGTGTATAAATTTTGAAATATTGTTGACTAGCTATTTATGTAGTCTTGATCCTTCAGGAACAGCCTTTTTTGTGGATAAAAGGTACCTTATGTCCTTTCTGTACATCTGAAAACATGAATCAAAATTTCATCAGTTAAAAAGGGTATTGAGCATATATAATATACCACACCACAGCACCGATTCAGAAGTTTTAATATATCCTACTACAATTAATTATAAATTTATTGAAGCCGTGGTGTTAAAAACTAAACATGTAAAACATCCAAATGGGCTCTTCATTTTGCACGTGAATCATAAAAATGATAGATTCGATTATTTTGGTACATTTCTATTTCAGATGATTTAAAAATATTATTTCATTTCGTATTTTTTATCTATCTCATCGGTCAAACGGTTTTTACTATCATTAATATATAATTACTTCTCAAAATTTAGATAGACATATGAATAATAAATATTGGTAAGATAAATGTTCAAAAATTAAGAAGATGAATACATATAACCCAAATTATATATGAAAACCAGAGGGGCCAGTGAATGTTGCCCTGTTTTGATAATAAAAATCCTAAAATTCAACCGCAGCGCCACCTACCGGATCCAATTGTAAATGTATACCATTTTTTAATCCATCTGCAGACAAAAATCTGTCCAGCCGTTTAGGAGGAGTTCAGTCAAATACACACGGGCAGAAGAATTATATATATAAAGAATAATCACGAATACTTACTCACAGGAGGTTCATATTTATGTATAATAGGTAAACTAGGTTACCTGCGATAAACGGGAACAGTAAGATCACAAACGTTCTTTGTGAAGCGTATAAAATAGCTAACGAAGCTAATAATGTCCGTAGTGACATTTGCGCTCCGTTGCACACATGTTTCTCCTTTGAGAATGTTACGTAATGGCAGTAATTTATCGCGCCCGCATTTTTATTTTATCGGATAGTGTTTATTAGTTCAGTACTTTGTAATTCTTCTAAAGTCATCTAAATATATACAAAATGGATATTATACAATATACGATAGTAATGTTTCACCAACCACAGTGAAAGTTAGCACATGTAAGTATCTTTTTATGGCAAAGTTTTATGGAACTCATTTTTAATATAACTCGCCATCCTATGTATTCCATTGTTTTTAAGTTTTATGTTGTAATTTAATGGCGACGATGTTGTGGGAGTTTGTTAGTATTATATAAACTTACCATAACTAGGTATTACTTAATAATTTGCATTAATTAATAATATTTCATTTCCTTTTTTATAAATATCTAATTATACATCGCGAATTCGACTTAGTATTCTTCATATTTCAGTAGGTTAGCTGAAATGCCAAATATATAAAGTTCGTTTTTGTGAAATGGATTTATTTAAGTAGATGTTCTGAAATATTAAGGGCAGTTTTCATTTTTATTATCCTATGTATTATGTTAATAATAGTTATAGCAAATTCATTCATAAACATTAGGAAGTAATTCCATTAATGATTTAGTAAATCTCTAAAACATTTTAGCTGAAAAAAAGGTTATCTATATAGAAATAGACAGTGACAAAACTGTTGAGTAAATTTTCCTTCCCTTTTTATCAAACTATTTTCTTTTTTTGTTGTTTAGTAGATATTGACGAACTTAACTAAAGTCCTTTATAATCTAAAACAGCCCTATTTTGGACGATAACCTCATTGTGTTTAATCCTTACTGATATTATATATGCAAACGTGAGCTTGTTTATTTCTTACCGATTATCATAAATGTAGGTTACCTTATCAGAGATACAGAAAACGTCATAGCGTACCTTTTATCTAGAATAAAAATTACTATTCTCGAGAGATAGTTTAAATCTACATTAATGGGATCGGACTGCGAGCAAAAGCTAGTAGTAATATATATGAAAGTATCAATAAATTTGAGGAGTCCATTGTTGCCAGATTAGAGATTTTTGTGCTAGAAAAGAAAAATGTGCAAAGATTTATGTTGAAAGATAATGAAAATTATTAGCATAATTGTTTTTCAATTGCATCAAACAACATTTGAAATTCAGATATTTTCAGTTCCAATTTTGAAGGAATTGTAAGTTAGCATTTAATCGCTTAGCTAAGTTCCTATGTGCGCAACCTAATGGATGCAGGGGTGCCAACCGTACCGGCCGCGTAATTGACATTAATAGACACGTAGCGAGGGCCGACGCTTATTAGGCTACGGTCAGACGGTCGACTCTTTGCCTGTCAAAAAGAAAAAAAAAACAATTGAATGTTTCAACTCATAGTTGGCATTTTGACCAGGAAAACGTGCATTTAACAAGAAATAATACGGAGTAAACGGAAATAAACAATAAAAACGTCAATATTTACTAAGCTAACAATTAAAAAAATATATATAATTGTTCACGACATAACTAACCTCGGTATTACATTTAATGATACAGGATTTAGTTTGTTGTTCAGAGATGGCACCACAGTACACATAAGTCGCGCTTTCATGTGGTTGCTGTCTTTGAATCACATGCAATCGATCCGACATAATTCAGCCGGTAGTCCGGTGAAGCTGTTAAGACCTTGCTAGGTCAATAGCGTGGTCAGTTCGAGGAAAAAAAAAAAAATTCAACTACTCAGGTACTTTCAACAAATTCTTGTTCTCTTGTGCGCTTGCTGTCGTTCCATTGTATTGGTCATATTAGTGTAAAACACAGGACGAAAATTCCGTAAATTATTATTAATATTGATATGTATAAAAGGACTGCTAAAATGTTAAGTTAATTCTATATTATGAAAAAGACCTACTGTTAATACAACAAAAGTAACATTTGAATAAAGATACCGACAACAATTCTGTAGAAGGTGAAATAAAAACAAACTTTATTATAATACTCATCATTGTGTTGGAGGGATTTTTATAAAAGTTGCCACACTTAAACTTAACATTTTTATTCTATTCATTTTACTATAATTGATCACTAGATGGCACTGTATTAAATTGACTCGTGTGCTTTCTATCCATAGCTATCAACATTGGTACGTACATACATACGAATACTGTGAACATTAACGTAATATATATTTCACTGTAACATATTATTTTTTTAGAGAACATTTTTACATTAATAACAAAACGCGCGTGAAATCGCGAGCAATACTGGCAATTTATAAATTTAGATGACATCATTACTAATTTAAATAATATAGTTTTTCGTCTTGTAGATCTTTAGATATTTCTCCTATACAAGATTTCAATCCACTTCAAAGCTGTCGCACCGCATTACGGCTTTTGATGGCCCTAAGCATAATGGTCATGAGAACAATAAATTATGAACGATTTCAAGATCCACTTCTTCTATTATTGTAGTCATATCTGCCTAAACGCCACAAATACTAAGGGTTTACCTGAAGTGAATCTTTTGTCTCTTGCTGCTAAGATATTTAGTCGAGACTTGTCGAAACACAAATATTTAGTAGAAATATTAATTGCCACTTATATTTATAAAAAAAAAAACAATCGGGGAACCCCCGTTAGGAGTCAAGTTCCCTAACACGAAGTAAGGGATAAACTCATAAATTATCATTTAATATTTTAGGAGAAATATTCATTTATTAAAAATCTGATATAAAATAGTGAATTATTTATAAAAATGCTAAATAAGAATGTATTTAATGACATTTCTACGAATTTAGTACTGAAAGAACTAAACAGACCAAGGACAACTCGATATGGCATAGAAAACATAAAATTCGAGGGATCTAAACTATTCAACGAATTACCAAACGAAATACGGAAAATTGAATCCTTAAATATATTTAAAATAAAACTACAGTTATTTCTAAAAATATTTTTTTTGATGTATAGGTAATTGTTACACTTTTTTAAAATCTATATTTTACTCTCTTTATAGCGTGACATGTTTTGTCTTCTCTTTCGGCAGTATTTTATAACAATTTTGTATATTTTTCTAACACTGGATGATTAGCTTAACGATTACTAATTATCAATGTTTTTTAAGTATCAATAAGTGAACTATGTTCTTTGAGAAATAAATTCTTTAAACCGAAGTAATCGTAAAGTGTCAATACTGGATGCACACACAGGAGTGTTATGCTCGCGCGATACAGTGACACAAAATCTTACATCACTGCGACAACATTACACATATCACCTCCACACACGTGCACGCATACACGCTTACATATGCGAGTGGAAGGGTTTTATTTTTTCCCTTATGAAACTGAAATAGTTTAGAAAATTATCCGATACGAAATATATATAAGAGTCGTTGAGGTATGTATGCCTGGTACACATATATGTTTCAACAACTCATATATGTATGAATAGTTAGCTTAGCTTAGGTTAGCTCAGATAGGTCGCGAGGGGAAGATTCGCGCTTGGAAATTGTTTGTTACGCGTCGTTTATGGGTGGTTCTTTCTGGTGGATCTTGTTTTTCTTTTTGACCTTGGCTTACTCATTGACTCCGGACTTGTTTGTGCACCCGACTTGGCTTGTTTTTTTTGGATTTTGTGGATTTTCTCTCTGTTTGGACTTTGGCGTTGTTTTTCGGACTGTTTCCTGTATCTTTGACTGACCTGGCTTGTTGAACGGACACTGTCCTTTTGCCTCTTGGCTTGCTGGTGACCCTGGGTCTCCGGTAGGCCATGAGTGCCAAGAGGATTACGAAGAAGCGCGTGAGCGTGGCGATGGACTCCGACACGGAGGTGGAGGAGCGGGCGGCTCCCAAGATGAGTACCGCGAGCAGGGGGACGACGAGGCGGATCAGCCGCAACGTGGGTGGTCGCGGGGTTATGGGGGAGGCCGACGGGTCATTTGACCGGGCCTTAGCGGGTAGTGTGAGTGCGGCGGAGTCAATCACAGACTCCGCTACCGGCTCGGCCGCTGCCTCGGCTGCCGGCTCTAGGGCCAACTCCAGGGCTGGTGCAGCCACTAGCTCGGGGTCGGAGGCGGAGCCTCCTGTCGATGTGGACGCCCTTGACGCGTTCACGCTCAAGGCTCTGGCCGGGGTCAAGTTCTCTGCCATAATTGAGACAGTTAAGAAGTCTCGTAATATTTCGGGCCCTTGCATTAAGGTCCTGAAAGAAGCTGCCAGGACCCTAAAGGAGGTGGTCGAGACCCTGGCCGAGCGCACAGAGTCGGAGGAAACGCGCAAGCTCCAAAGGGAGACCAAGAACCTCCGTCGCCAGGTCGAAGACCTTAAGGCGGAGGTGCTGGCCTGGAAGCAGGAGGCAAATGCGAAAAAGCAGATGCCTCCCCCTCCGGCACCAATTGTGGTGGAGTCTCCCGCCAGCCAATGGGAGCATACTCTCGCCGAGGCAGTATCTCGGCTTGAGCGATCTCTCCAGGTGTCGTTCGGCAACATGCTGAACGCACGCCTGGAGAGCCTGGAGAGCCGCCTCCCGGAGGTGCCCGTTCGCCCTCCATTGGCGGGGGATAAGAAGAAGGGTGGAGCAGGGGCTCCACCTGCGAGGCCGGCGAGGTCGGCACCTGGGCCTCAAGCCCCGATCGCCCCTCTGGGCTTCAATTGGGCCGAATTACCGGTCCCAGCGGTGACAACGGCAACTAAGGAGGTGGAGTGGTCTAAGGTGCTGGGCCGGAAGAAGAGGGCGGCCCCTGCCACGGTGCCCAAGGCCGCAGTCGCAGTCGCAGCGCCCCCGAAGGCGCCGCCAAAGCCGCCCGGGCCGAAGCTGCCGTCCGTCCCCCAGTCGGCTGCGGTCATCCTGACTCTGCAGGATGCTGCAGCCGACAAAGGTGTCGGCTACAGGGAGGTGCTCGTAAAGGCGCGCGAGCACGTGACCTTGCCCGACATGGGCATAGGGGAGGTGCGGGTGAGGCATACCGCCACGGGGGCCCGGAAGATTGAGCTCCCGGGTCAAAGTAGTGAGAAGGCCGCCGAACTGGCCCGGGAGCTGAAGACTGCACTGGCCGGAGTCGCCACGGTAGTCATTCCAACCAAAAAGGCGGACATCCGGATCGTCGGGCTGGACGATTCGGTGTCCGCCGACGAGATCGTGTCGGTCGTGGCGGCGAAGGCCGGTTGTAAGATAGCCGACCTAAAGGTCGGCGAAATCAAAAGGAATTGGGGGGGCCTCGGAGCGGCCCACGTAACCCTCCCCGCGACGGCAGCTCGGGAGCTTGTCCAGGCGGGCAAGCTCCTGATCGGCTGGAGCGTGGTACGCGTGCAGCTGCTGGACGAGAAGCCCATGCGCTGCTATAAGTGCATGGGCTTGGGGCACACCCGCCCCACGTGCCCCTCCTCGTCCAGCAGGGGGGACGGGTGCTACCGCTGCGGCGCGGCGGGCCACAAAACGGCCCAATGTAAGGCGGAGACGGCCCGCTGCGCCGTATGCGCGGATGCTGGAAGGCCCTCTGGGCATATAATGGGGAGCCGCATTTGCAGGCCCCCCACCACGAAGGGTAGGGACTCCCCAGCAGTGGGAGCTAGCCCGAGGGTGGTCGCCGCCAGGCAGGAGGAAGTTGCTATGGACCAGTGATGGAGCACACCATACGCAACTTCCTCCTGGCGAACCTCAACCACTCCGCCGCTGCACAGGATCTTCTTGTGCAGTCAGTGGCGGAGTGGGGCATCGGGCTCGCGATCGCCACGGAGCCTTACTTCGTTCCCTCCCAGCCGCAGTGGGCTGGGGACCGGAACGGCTCCGTGGCGATCGTGGCGGGTCGAGGTTCGTCCCTGGCGGTGAGAGAGTGTGGGGCCGGGTTCGTGACGGCCGTCTGGAGAGAGTATGCCATTGTGGGGGCGTACTTCTCCCCTAACAAGCCCCTGCGGGAGTTCGAGGCGTACCTCGGCTCCCTGCAGGGAGCTGTCAGACGGCTGTCGCCGCTTCCCGTGGTCCTCATGGGGGATTTAAATGCTAAATCGAGGACCTGGGGAGCGGCAGTCACGGACCTGAGGGGCATGGCCGTTGAGGAGTGGGCAGCCGAGTTGGGGCTGTCCCTCCTCAACCAGGGGAGCGTCCCCACGTGCGTGCGATGGAACGGGGCGTCGGTGGTGGACGTCTCGTTCGCCACACCGTCCGTCGCACGCCGTGTCCGGGGGTGGAGAGTGCTGGAGGAGGTGGAGACCTTATCGGACCACCGATATATCAGGTTCGAGGTCTCCACCTCTCAAGCCGGAAGTGGCACCCGCCCCCGGAGGGGCGCGAAGTTCCCCTGTTGGGCGATGAGCCGCCTCAACCGTGAATTAGCGGAAGAGGCGGCCATCGTCCAGGCCTGGGCCATGCCCCCCCCCACAGGGGCTGATGTCGACGCGTCCGCAGCCCGCCTCCGTGCAGCCCTCACGGAGGTTTGCGACGCGTCGATGCCGCGGAGCGTACACCGCCCAGACAAACGGGCGGTGTACTGGTGGTCGCCGGAGATCGCCGATCTCCGAGCGGCCTGCTCCGCGGCCCGGCGGCTGTTCGGGCGCAGCCGCCGTCGCCGGCACCGGGACCCGGAGGCGGAGGCCCGGCTGTATGGCAGCTACAGGGAGTGCAGGAAGACCCTGCAGGCTGCCATCAGCCGGGCGAAAGAAGCAGCGTGGGAGGAGCTGCTCCAGACGCTGGAGGGGGATCCTTGGGGGCGCCCATACCGGATCGTGCGCAAGAAGTTGCGATCATGGGCGCCCCCGGCGACGGAGACCCTCCGGCCGGAGGTGGTAGTGAGGGTTGTGGGAGAGCTATTCCCCGACCCTCCGATGCTACCGGCTCCTCCCATGCCTCCGCCTCGCGAGGTAGTCGAGGAGGTGCGCGACGGTCCCCCCCTCTGATAACGGAGGAGGAGATGGGGAGGGCAGTCGAGCGCCTCCTCAGCCGGCGTAGAGCGCCCGGCCCTGATGGGGTCCCGGGTCGGGTGCTCGGCCTCGCCTTGAGCCAATTAGGGGGGTGGCTTCGGGAGCTGTTCGACCGGTGTCTTTCGGTCGGGCAGTTCCCGAAGCCCTGGAAGCTTGGGCGGCTCTGCCTCATGGCAAAGGCAGGCCGCCCTCCGGACTGCGCGTCCGCGTATCGGCCCCTCGTCCTGCTGGACGACGCCGGGAAGGTGCTGGAGAGGATTATCTCCTCCCGGGTCGTCCAGCACCTAGAGGGCGTGGGGCCGAATCTGGCGGACGCGCAGTATGGCTTCCGGACAGGGCGTTCGACAGTGGACGCCCTGTGCCTCCTGAAGTCGCTGTCGGCAGAGGCGACCTCCCAGGGGGAGAGGGTTTTGGCGGTGTCACTCGACATCGCCAACGCCTTCAACACCCTGCCGCACGGGGTCATAAGGGAGGCGCTCCGATATTTCGGAGTGCCCCCGTACCTGCGGCGGGTGTTGGAGGCGTACCTCGAGGGTAGGGAGGTCGCCTACGTCGACGGCGACGGCCGTATGGTCAAGCGAGCCACAAGGCGGGGGGTTCCACAGGGGTCGGCTTTGGGGCCGCTCCTGTGGAACATGGGCTACGACTGGGTGCTCCGCGGCGTGCTCCCATTTAGGGCACGCCTCATATGTTACGCGGATGACACCCTAGTCGTAGCCCGGGGGGGGGAGTGGAGGGAGGTGGAGCGCCTGGCCACGATGGCCACAACCCTCGTTGTCAGGCGCATAAGGAGGTTGGGCCTCAGGGTGGCCCTCGAAAAGACCGAGGCCCTACTCTTTCATGGGCCTCGGCGAGGGCCACCACCAGGGGCCCACATAGTGGTGGAGGGCGCCCGGATCAGGGTGGGGACCCAGATGAAATATCTGGGCCTCACCCTGGACGGGCGCTGGCGGTTCGAGCCCCACTTTGCGGGGCTCGGACCGCGAATTGCTGGGGCGGCGGCGGCACTCGGCCGATTGCTCCCTAATATAGGGGGGCCTGGCGCCGGGTGCCGCCGACTCTACATGGGAGTCGTGCGGGCGATGGCCGCCTACGGGGCACCGGTCTGGGCCGACGCCCTCGGTGCCGCCAACGTGCGCGCGCTCCGCAATGCGCAGCGCACGGTGGCACTGAGGGCGATCCGGGCGTACCGGACGGTGTCCTCAGCGGCGGCCTTCACGCTCGCCGGCTCCCTACCCTGGGAGCTGGAGGCAGGAGTTCTCGCCGCCGTGTACGAATTCACGGCGGCGAGGAAGCGAAGGGGGGAGCCTCCGGCTCCCAGGGAGGTAGAGGTGGAGAGACGGCGTCTCAGGGGAGACGCCGTCGAAAGATGGAAGCAGGACCTGGCGGACGAGCGGTTCGGGCGGTTTACCGTAGACGCCGTCCGCCCGGTCCTGCGGGATTGGATTGGTAGGGAGTGGGGCTCCCTGACGTTCCGACTGGTGCAGGTACTCACCGGACACGGTTGTTTCGGGTGGTACCTGCACCAGATTGCGCGCAGGGAGTCGACCGCCGCCTGCCACGAGTGCGGCGCTGACGAAGATACCGCGCAGCACACTCTGCCTGAGTGTGCTGCGTGGGGAGAGCAGCGCCGCATTCTGGCGGCGGCGGTAGGACCGGACTTATCGCTGCCGAGCGTGGTTTCGGCCATGCTCGGCAGCGAACAGGCTTGGCGAGCGATGGCCTTCTTCTGCGAGGAGGTCATCTCGCAGAAGGAGGCGGCGGAGAGGGCCCGCGAAGCAGACCCGCTAAGTGGCCGTCTCCGCCAACGGAGGATTGGCAGGAGGAGGCGGCGCTTTGCCCAACTCCTCCTGCCACCGTAGCCGGACCCGAGGGGATAGGCCGGGGGCCCATCTCCTCATTGCACAGGTCCGGCGGACGAGGGGGGGCAGCCGGCGTGTACCCGGTCTGTCTCTCTATAGGTAGGAGCCCGGCGGTCACTTTCCGCCGGGCGGACCGTGGGGGCGGCTCTACAAGGTTGATTAGCTTGAACGATCCCTTGCCGCCCCCACAAAACGGTCTGTCGGTACACCGTGGGGTTTTAGTCCGTGCGAGTCGGATATAACCCACTCTCTCCCCCGGGAGGGTGAGTATCCATAAGGGATTTCCCCACGTTAAAAAAAAAAAAAAAGATAGGTCGCGAATTGCATGTATCAGGCAACAGCCCAAGCCGAGTTGTGCCATACACCCTTCAGCTAGTTGTGAATAAAATCGTCTGAGTGTCTTAAGTGCTCGCCTTAGTAGTCCGGTGAAGCTTTTAAGACCTTGCTAGGGCAATAGCGTAGTCAGTTCGAAAAAAAAAACACAGGAATGTTACTATACTATAGAAAGACATAGAGAGAGAAACACTAGAAGCTGCATAACGTTTTTTCCTAACGTCTCGATTTCTATTAGTCACTATCGCAAGCTGCGTCAAAAGTCCTTCGTTCCAAAAAATAAGAAACAAATATGACCTGGCTGGATTGTTAATATTATACGCGTTTGTGGAATAAAAAATATCATAATACATTACGAATATGATAATTGGCGGATAGCTGGCACAGTATAAAACTGATGGCTCAGCAAAAATCACACGCCGGCAACAGATCCGTGCAGACGCTTTTGTAATCGGTTGAACACTCGTTAATAGATTGTCCGCTGCCGATACTGCGATTACTTGATTGATGATCCCGGGCAACTGTTGATTCTGTGTTCTTTACACGTTTAGATGTGAATACGGTTCGTTAAAATAAATTTTATGGTGTGATCAATCATGTATTTTATCCGATTTAATGATCCGCGCTATTGTGAGTTACTTTTTGTTTTGCTCTTTTTTATTATTTGTTTATTAATAGCGACACGTATAACGGTCGCAAGAAGGAAAAAATATAAATTAATATATAAATTAAGGTTGCCAGTTATGAAGTAAACATTTTTACAAAATTCAAGAGATTCTTAAGAATGTACATCAAAACGCTTGAAAATATGTCATGTGAAAATTAAAGAACTTCATAAAATTCAATTGAAAATGCATTCATTAAATATAATCGGTATGAAAAACATCCTACAATGTAACTTTTTATTTACGATTTTTTATGGACTACGTTTCTACAAAATATTTTTATTTTATTTATTTTCTTCGTTTCTCTTATAATTAATTGCACTACCTACAATAATTTTTATTTTTGATATATAATACCGCCGTTGAGCTGGTAGAAAATGCCTTGTAGCGTTAAATTCACCAGTGTACAAACTAAGAAGTGCAATAAGGTATTCATTCATTCATTAAAAATCATTCAATTATCATTTGAAAGATACCATCTGAAAATAAATTCAGTGCTGCTGGTATATATGTCGTATTTGGTGTATTAAAATTATTTCCAAAGCTGTCTCTATGTATGCATTCGAATAAATTTAGGTAACAGAACTAGATGTAGTCAGTGACTTCGTCCTCGTAGTCTTGAAAAGGAAACGACACGCGCGTCATCTATTATAAAGAAGTCGTACTAATTTTAAATCCTTCACGAGCGTCCATACAAAGACACAAAAGTTCCATCTTAATAGGACAAATCCTATAAAAACGCATAGGGTATAAACATTAAACATAGAAACATTTATTGATAATATACTAGCTACGCTCGTGGTTTCGCTCGGGATAATGTAGATTAGACCTATCCTCAGCAACAATTTTATTTGTAATGCAAATTACCCTCACTCTTTTTCTTTACCTCTGTAAAATTTCATGACGACTGGTTGTAGCGTAACAAACAAACAAACTCATAATCGCATTTGTTATATTAAGTTCGGGTAGCTAATTATTTCAATTGATGGATTGATAAAACAGTGATGTGGCGGGTTGTCAGTCGGTTACAAATGTGTAAGGTAATTAGTGATATTCGAAATGAATAGTACTAAAATGTACCTATAAATAATATTTAAAGTCTGTGTTATATATTCTGGCTAATTTCCGAAACGGCTATACTGATCTTGACGATACTTTTATTGACAATTACAGAACTCTTTATAATTTCATTTTATTTTATTACACTTTTCCATTGTTTAAGGAGTTTTAGTTTAAGTTTAAGGAGTGATGATACAATTTAACAATAATAACTTAAAATCGATAAAAGAGGCAAGTAGTAAAACAGAGTTTAATAAAATGATGTTACGTACAGTAACTAGCATTTGATTTGGCACGTCGGGAAAAAGAGTGAGATGTTCTTCTAAAATCGCCTTACTTCGGTATTCTAAAGCGTTCTCTCTATCACACAGCGCAATGACTTTGAAAGAGAAAAATATGTAGGTATTACGAAACCATACTTAGCCGACTATCTCCGTCTTCTCTCGAACATGCCAAATCAAAAGTCTAGTACTGTAGATAAAAACAGGATGTATCATAAAAACACGATAGAAATGAAGTATGAGAGATAGAGTATAAATAAAGAAATCGATACATCGACGCTATAAAAAATAGCGTGTGTTGCAAAGACACCCGATAGAATTGAAACTTTTGTATTACATGGGGAAATATTTTATCAAAAAAAAAATACAACAAAAAGTCAACGTCATGTGATGTTCCCAGGTCGTCATCCATACAAGTAGTGACCAAGCTCGGCATTGCTTAAGTTTAGTGATCGAATGAGAACCGGTGTTTTCAACACTGCGATACAGTGTTTATTGCCTATAAGACCTTTCATTTCAAAACACGTATGCAACAAATTTGTTTTACTGCAATAAAACCACAGACTTCAACTAATGTATTCATTTCAGCTTAATATGACAATATAGATGATATAAATCTCGCTCAGATTTCTCTGATATTTAAAAATATTATGAACTTTCATGGAGCTCACAGGCTGTTAATAAATCATTAGAGACTCCAGGCCAAAGAACTCTGGCTGCCAAACAATACGGGCGTGTACCAATATTTGTCATTTACTGTCGAACGCCAAACGTTTTCACGCCAAAATCGCTTTCCGTTCCTACGAACACATACGGTTGAGAGTTGTTTGACGACTGATTTCACAAGAGAGATAGCGTGTGTATGTTTTTATAGGGCTGTCACATCTTATCTTTTTAGATTTTTTATTTTCGAGCGTTAATATCGGATTTTATGAACAATTTGTCGATAACCTTTTCAATAACTAGTGGGCGCCCAGTAGTCGACATTCGACTATAATTCATTGATTTTTTAAAGTTTGAAATTTATTCGGGTTATTTTGTCAAAGGGTATTATTACTTCTATTATCAAAGGTTTTCATTATGGCTACTCAGTTATTTGCCACTTTTTTTAAATTGTATAAACATAAAAAAAAATCTATGTCTAAATGAAAATCGAAACTAATTATAATTTTTAAACAAAAACAGGCGGTTACATGAGCTGGTAAGGCTCTCAAATTCTAAGTAAAGATAACATTACGAAAATAAAGAAATTTATCGTAACTCATGACAGAATTATCAATTAATTTTACACGATATCATAGGTAGGTGGTATTTCTGGGTGATATTGAATTAAATGTAGTCTGTACATTATAAGGAATAGTGATACACCCAGTATCATCGTTTGGAAAAGTAATGGATACACAATAAAATCTAATAATTAATCCAAAACAAAGAAGTTTTTAATACTACCATTATCCTTTGAAAATGAATGCCTTTTTGTTCAAAATTTATCATCAACTGCAATAAATATAATTGCTACATCAAGTTGAACTCCATCATTGTAACCACGGAGATCTAAGTCATGGATTACTTTCATAAGCAAACAAAACAAAAGTATTTTTGGCTCATTTTTTTTATTGAATCATCACTTCAAGTGAGTTCACCACAAAAAAATACTAAGCATAGACATACTAAATATTGACTTTGACTATGGTAATATTGCTTTACTCTTATGGCAATATGAAGCAAAGTGACATGAAGTGAAAGCAGTCCTGTCACCTAAAATTTTTGATATTCAATAAGACCAAATAGAATAATCATTATTTCAGTGGTTCCATAAATTTACTAAAGATAATTATTTAAATAATGAACTTACATATTATGTTATTATAAAATTAACCTAAAATTTGACCAGTTGATTTCAAAGAGCATGTAAGGCATGCAACGTCAGTCATGTTAAAAATATTGAAAAGGTAAAATATTGGAACGTAAGAGTGACGAACATTTTGACGGAAGTCAAAATGTCTTTTCCATTTATATGTGTGTATAGGTTGTGTAAAATTCGAGCAGTAGTGTGAATAATGTATATTTTAATTAATTTAATATGCTTGTAATGCATTTTATATTAAACATAGCTTTCTGCACTTCTCCTCCATATAAACTTTAACTATGTCAAATTTCACGTTCATCCGTTCGTCTAATTCGCTTAAAAAGGGGTACAAAATTTTAGCTTCACGTATTAATATATATGATGATATGTAAGCACTTACTTGCAGATGATTGTTGTTATGAAAGCCAATTTAAGGTATATTATATATGCGAGTTTGTCTATAATTTGCTTGTTATGCTTTCACGTCATAATTACTCAATCGATCATCATAACATTTTACATAACGTCGTCCAGGGTTCAGAAAGGGCATAGGGTAAGACATCCATAAAAATAGTACCATCCTCGATGGATAGACAAATCTATATAAACGCTAGCGAAGCCGTGGACAAAAACTAGCAATTGATAATTTAATTAACTATTCGTAAATAAAGGTTAATAAACACAACACCATAATCCATAGACTCGTTATTGTCCTTTTAATTTTTGTACTAGCTTATAACTGCAACTTCACCTGTGTTGTCCTGCGCATGCCTACCACACCGTTTGCTCCACATCTCTACAGCAAGAAAATACATATCGCTGAATGCATAGTTTTATGGAAGTTGTAGTTTCTTAAAACTCTATTGACTTTATATTGAATTAAGACATAGTGATATTATTTTGGAATAAGGACCAAATATTTAAGATGTGAAACTAAATACATTGAAGTCTATGCGATAGTTTATGGCCGATGTACGCACAAAGGTAGGCCTCTATAATCTTACTTATGTAGACGTAGCGCTACTAACCAACATTTTAACACAAAATAATACAGAACAAGTCAGAGTATCTCAATTTTTCTTTTATCATATTTTATTACATAACTTTATTTAAATGTAATGTTCAGAGTTATATTTTGAGTGTATAAAAATATATTTAAATGTTAATACAATGTTCAGCCCCATGCACGACCCGTTAGGTGAACTATAAAGATTGGTAACCCTATTAGTGTGGCACATACAGCTGTTAGCACCGGCCTTGATTGATGATTCATGATGTTTATAGAACAGGTCAATAGAGTGGAATATTATTTTGAAAAGTAACGACATATAAATGTTTTTTGGTCATCTGCCTTCATAACAGGTGGGATAGTAATAATTTAAAAAAAGAAACGCTGGTCTAAGTTATTTATAAATACCGACTTACATGAAGAAATTTAAACTAATTAACATTAAAAAACCAAGAACAGTGCTAATATGACATGTATAATACAAGATTTAATAGAATTTGACAAAGTAAACATATTATGCTTAATTAAAAATGTGTTTAGATGGTGGGATATACTCTGAAACATTTTTTAAATATTTTATCATCTTTTCCTGTTAATGGAGTTTGTAATTAACTTCATATCTGTCTTCTATCTATACTAATATTATAAAGAGGTAAAGTTTGTGAGTTTGTGACGTTGTGAGGTTGTAGGGGGTAATCTCAGGAACTACTGAACCGATTTTGAAAATTCCTTTACCAATAGAAATCCACGTTATTTGTGAGTATCATAGGCTACATATCATCACGCTAAGATCAATAGGAGCGGAGCAACAATGAAAAATGTTTTAAAATCGGGGCTTTTTTTTCCTTTTCAGAGTTTCCGCTGCGTCTTAGCTCAAAATAACTATTCCACGCGTATGAAGTCGCGGGCAGAAGCTATTAACTAATTATATTATCTATACTAATATTATAAAGAGGTAAAGTTTGTGAGTTTGTGACGTTGTGATGTTGTAGGGGGTAATCTCAGGAACTACTAAACCGATTTTGAAAATTCTTTTATTAATAGAAAGCCACATTATTTGTGAGTGTCATAGGCTACATATCATCACGCTAAGATCAATAGGAGCGGAGCAACAATGAAAAATGTTTTAAAATCGGGGCTTTTTTTTCCTTTTCAGAGTTTCCGCTGCGTCTTAGCTCAAAATAACTATTCCACGCGTATGAAGTCGCGGGCAGAAGCTATTAACTAATTATATTATCTATACTAATATTATAAAGAGGTAAAGTTTGTGAGTTTGTGACGTTGTGAGGTTGTAGGGGGTCATCTCAAGAACTACTAAACCGATTTTGAAATTTTTTTTACCCATATAAAGCCACGTTATTTGTGAGTGTCATAGGCTACATATCATCACGCTAAGATCAATAGGAGCGGAGCAACAATGAAAAATGTTTTAAAATCGGGGCTTTTTTTCCTTTTCAGAGCTTCCGCTGCGTCTTAAGCTCAAAATAACTATTCCACGCATATGAAGTCGCGAGCAGAAGCTATTTACTAATTATATTATCTATACTAATATTATAAAGAGGTAAAGTTTGTGAGTTTGTGACGTTGTGAGGTTGTAGGGGGTCATCTCAAGAACTACTAAACCGATTTTGAAAATTTTTTTACCCATATAAAGCCACGTTATTTGTGAGTGTCATAGGCTACATATCATCACGCTAAGACCAATAAGAGCGGAGCAACAATGAAAAATGTTTTAAAATCGGGGTATTTTTTTCCTTTTGAGAGCTTCCGCTGCGTCTTAGCCCAAAATAACTATTCCATGCGTGCGAAGTTGCGGGCAGAATCTATTAACTAATTATATTATCTATAATAATATTACAAAGAGGTAAAGTTTGTGAGGTTGTAGGGGGTAATATCTATGGAGCCGGAGAAAAAATAGTCAAACGAAAACGTTTCTTACGAACGCTGCCTTAACTATGAGAGATACATGATTGAGTTCTAGAGAAAATTTGTAGCTTGATAATGCCTATTACCGCCCAATGAAGTGGGTACGGGTCGGCTAGTCTATACTAATATATAAAGCTGAAGAGTTTGTTTGTTTGTTTGTTTGGTTGAACGCTAGGATCTCAGGAACTACCAGTCCGATTTGAAAAAACCCTTCCGTTTTAGATAACTCATTTATCGAGGAAGGCTTTAGGCTATATATCATCACGCAAAGATCAATAGGAGCGGAGCACCAATGAAGAATGTTTCAAAATCGGGCACTTTTTTCCTTTTGAGAGATATCGTTAGCGTTAATATTATATACGTTGCCATGGTAACGTGGTAAGTTTCTATCGTAAACGTTTTCAAAGTTTATTTTGTTTTCCTATTCAAAATTTGTTATCTATTACGTATTATAAAAATAAAGTTTGTGTATGTACAATTAAAATAACTACTTTTTGATGAATGTATAGGGCTACAAATAACCAAAAAATTTTTTTTTATATTTTGGTTATATTTTTATATTATTATATTTTGTCTGTTTGTTTGTTTGTTCCGGGTAATCTCCAAAACGGCTAGACCTATTTTAACGGGAATTTTACTGGCAGATAGCCGAAATTATAGCGGTTGACATATTGTACTTTATTTGTCCGCGGCTTCGTCCGCATTGCTATTTCCAAAATGGTTGGACTGATTTTCACGGGGCTTTCACTGGCAGATAACTCACTTTATAAGAAGTAACTTAGACTATTTTATTTTTTTACTCAAGACTTCGTCTGCAATATTCTACTATTTCCTAATCGGTTGGACCGACTTTCACGGGACTTTTACGGGCAGATAACTAGTGAGCTCGGAGGACGTTGTCCCGCCCCGATAATAAAAAGAAAACCTTGAAAAATTATACTTAAACCTTCTCCTTGAATCATTCTATCTACTGGTGAAAACGGCATGAAAATGCGATCTGTAGCTTTCGACTTTATCGCGAACAGACAAACAGACATACCAGAGGACTTTGTTTTACACTATGAAGTGATGAACTGTTACCTGTGTTTTCGTTCGTGTGAATTTAATAAAAATAGTTTGTTTACTGTAAACAAGCGCGTAAGACGTGCGCCTTACTGGACTCCAAGAATAAATGTATGTAATTTGAATTATATTATCATTTTGGTCAATTTGGCGGCCATTTTGTTTTATTTACTGCGTTTGCATCTACATAACTCAGTGATTATAGCAACGTATAAGAATAATACAATTATATCGACAATATGGGCATGTTTTGTCTATATAATAAACAATTTAACACATATTGTTCGATAATGTATAGTTTAAAATTTTCATTACTTTCTTATATAGTGTTAATGAGCACTGAGGGTGGTACATAGTAGGTTAAAGTTCCAGGTATGTTGCTGATGATAAATCCCATCCCATTCGATATACTATTCGTATTCACATATCTAATGTACATGTTACTGTAGATGGCGTAATGTAAGATTGTAAGTAGGTGTGTACATTACAGAAATGCTTTTTCAAAAACATTTGTAACCATGACACCATAGTTATTTAATACATTTAAAAAAACGCGTGCGGAGCTGCGGGGGATCGCTAGTACTATAATAAAACTGTAACAAGGCCAAATCTGTACATTAACTATTTTTTGAAAATTATAATCGGGGTAGACTTTGTTATCGATATAGAAGCCAAAATTAACCCTTTTAAAATTTTTGTCTGTCTGTCTGTCTTTCTGTCTGTCTATCCCTGTGAAGACGCATCACTCTGAAACTTGGCACAGTGACAACTAATATTACAAGATTACATCTAGAATACTTTTTGTCTCATAAAACGCAAGGATTTTTCAGGATAACGGACGAAAGTCAAAAATTTGTAGTTAATGAAATTCTTGACGGATTTTGGTAAATTTTCTTTGTGCTATATATAGCAGACAAATTAGCTAAAAATTTAAGCTATATTTCCCTAGGCTACTTTGACTCCGTTGGACCATATAATGTCCAGTACGTTATAACTGAGCTACAGTTACATGACATTTCTATGCGTAATTATCAACCACATATGAAAACTATGTGTACAAGAAACTGTCACTTGTATGTTGTTACATTTATTTTATTATTGCTAAACAAAGATGACAAGATTTTTTCCTAGAACATAAACCTAGATAATAGTTACATTGCATTGTAGAAGATGAATCTCATTTAGAGTTATATCAGTACGTGTGTTGATTCCATATTTGATAAAATTAGTTTTGTAAATATTGTTGAGTCTTGAAGTAGTTGGGTTCAGGTTTGTGAATCTACGATTAATATAATCAGTTGAGGTGTTGGCAGTTGTTATACTATGTTGTATTATACTAATATTATAAAGAGAGGTAAAGTTTTGTTTTCGAGGAATGCTTGGTACTACTGATCCAATTTCAAAAATTCTTTCACTGTTAGAAAGGTATATTATTCCAAGTTCAGTATCTCAGTGAAAAAGGTGGTATATATGTCAAAAGTAAAATAAATTTGACAAAATTAAGATTGAATGCAGAATTCACGTATACTTTAAACGTATTTATTAAAATGGAAATTGAATGTATATAAAGTTTAATTTTTACAGTATGTTAAGTGATGAAGTTACAAGGGGTACTGGGTAGACATTTATTGGCAATATATGTAAGTTAGTTTTGATCTTCATTGGACACTTTACGTAATGCTGCGAACAGGTTCTAGGCTTATTTAAAAAGATTTCTCACTTACCAACTGGGTATATGTTTGAGTGAGTACCTGGATAGTTTGGATTCACAATTGGAAGTGCTAGATGTCGCTGCAATCGGGCTTTAAGTTTTTTAAGATTATTTGCATTTAAAAATACAATTGAAACCTGTAATAACCGATTTGATGCAGACGAAGTTGTACGGGTCAACTAGTTTTCAATAAATATTTAGGAAACGATTAGTTCATTCTTATTTCACTGAATGTTGTTGTTTGAAAATTGTTATAAATATTTACGTAATATATAATTAAGTGAACTATGTTCTATTCAGTAATAGTGTTACGGACAGATGAGCTAGAAATAAATGTTGTAAATAAATGTCTAATAAATGTTTCACTAGTTTCGCTATTTACTACGAACAGATGAGTTCTTATGTATATCTATATATTTCTCTATACAAATGCTCATTATGCGTAATGGGATGTCATATTATATTAAGAAACACGATATATGTGCAGGTTTAATGTGTCTGGTATAGTCACACAAACTATGTCTATGTGTATAAATTTGTTTACATAATACGTACAGATAAACTGTCGTATTTCTTATTTACTTGGTTTCTGTGTTCAATACGTCTTATGTAATGTTTAGAAATATCGTTTATGTAACAAATTCAAATGTAACCGCCAATACGATTATTATTATTATTTGTCTGATGTTATACGGAACCCTCAATAAAAATATAATGTAAATTTACGTGAATTATGTAAATGTATGGATGAACGTGCGGCAGTAAGGCACGTATAATGTACTACTTGTAATCCTATAATTGTAGTGTTAAACCACGAAAAATATGTATTGTCACCGGCTCGTTACATACGATTATATACATTGTGAAAAGTTAAAATATACAGTCCACTGTGAAGTCAACCAATATTTCATTGTTCCTGAATCCTCATCAGCTGACCCCAACAAGTTTGGTCCATCGCAGCCGGATAGAAGCCAGCGCATTTGAAGAGGATTCAAGGCAGCCTTATTGAAGAGGATTCAAGCCAGCCTTATTGAAGAGGACTCCAGCAGCATTCTGAACGAGAGAAGCTGCGGAAAAAAGAAAAGCAAATCGTTGTACGAGACTGGGCACTTCCGTACGACCAGCGGTGCAGAACGAGACATCGGCTGGAAGATCGTACCTGCAGGATCGTCGTGGGAAAAACACCGAACGGTGTGACGAGCCTGCGCTGCATATCGCTGAGAGAAGAACACCGAACGGTGCGACGAGCCTGGGTATCTCGTCGTGATCGAGTCACCGTGCGGTGCGGCGAGTCTGCAGTTTCAACCCACACTTGGGCCACCTGACGGTGACAAACGGCCTGAGTATTGGGCAACGAACGAATGTCAATCGTATCACTACGCCAATAAGAGTGTTATCGGTACGGGGGCCGGACTGTAGGCACTGCCGACGGAGTCGTAAATTCCAACCGACTCCTGAGCGCCCCGTAGTGGTCTCACTCCTCTGTTGGGTAGTCCCCACCCTTACCTATCCTGCTGTCCATCCCTGAGGGAGCATATCCCACGTGTGGGCCCTCCCGAAGGACTGATAGGGACTGTTAGGGCTGTTAGGGATTGATAGGGCTGTTAGGGCTTGTAGGAGCTAGCAAGTGCTGAAGATGCCGACTACAAGAAGCCAAGCAGTCGAAGAGAAGACACGGGTGTTCGAGGAATCGCCCGCGTCGCCGTCCGCACACACACACGCGCACACGAAGACACGTACCGTCGCGAACGATACCGTCACGACCGAAACGTTGACGTCGCGCGCCGCCATGATCCACGCCGCGGCCACCGAGGCCAGGGGATCGCGAGCACCGTCGGTACGCTCGCATCGGTCCACCGCCAGCGCCGTAGCTAGGATTAGGCAGGCCGAGTTGGAGGCCGAAGAGCAACTCGTCGAAATAAAACGACAGGAGCTACAACTACAGTCGCTGCTCATCAAGAAGAGGCTAGCGGCAGACGTCGCTACAATCCGCGAGGAAACCGATCGGGAGAGCTTGTGTGCAGAAGAACCTACCGACGCGAACCGTCGGGTGAACGATTGGTTACAGAAGACACAGGTCCCGATACGGGGGGAGTGTGACCGTGAACCAAGGCGCATTTCACCACCACCAGCGGAAGCCGAGATCAGGATGACGCGACCATATGTGACACCGAACGTCACAAACGAAGAGACGGTGCAGCGTCGGCCGAGGTCGCTTACACCGAACCGATCCCGAGATAGAGGAATCGACCGGTTGGCAGATGCTCTGGAGCGGATGGCTGGATCGAGGTCATCGCCTAGACATATACAGGACTTGCCGACGTTCATGGGATCAATCACGGACTGGTTACCTTTTAAAGCCGCGTACAGGGAATCTACGAATATATACAGATATTCGGCGACAGAAAACATGATTCGCCTGCGGACGTGTCTGAAAGGTGAAGCCAGACAGTCTGTATCAGCGCTGCTGTATACAGTAAACAACCCGGATGTCATTATAAACACTTTGGAGCAGTGTTACGGACGACCGGAAGTTATTATCGACCACGCGATGGAAGATATCAAGAAATTACCACGTATGGGTACTACAGCGAGTGAATTGAACGGTTTCGCTGTAAAAGTGCAAAACATCGTCGCGGTTATATCAGCTGTCGACGAAAAAGGGTACCTACAGAACCCTATGTTGGTGCGGCAGATAACCGAGAGATTAACTCCGCATTTAAAATCGAAGTGGTGTGATTATGCGGAAGAGTTCGGGAATCGGGACGAACCAGAGATTATCACGTTATCTCGGTTCTTAATGAGAGAAGCCGATCGAGCCGTTCGACACGCATATTCAACTTCGGATTCGACGATAGTACGGAACCCTATCGTCAAACATACGGTGCCACCGAATAGAACGAGTGAGCGATACCGTCAAGCGAATAAGGTATATAAAGTAGATGACGTCACAAAAAAGAGTTCAACGCGTTCAATGTGCTGCTTCCTTTGTGGAAATGAACATCGAACTTCACAATGTTTCAAGTTGAACGATATGTCTGTCGCAGAGAGGTGGAATTGGGCGAAAGAGACGCGTATCTGCTTTCTCTGTCTAGACAGTAAACATAGGTGGACTGAATGTAAAGCAAGGAAATGCGGTAAGAACGAGTGTAGACAGCCGCATCACGCCTTATTACACCTGCCGCCTAAAGAGGACAACGTAATCGCAGCATCGGCGCACCGACCGGGTAATGACGAACAAGTTTTACTGAAGGTGTGTCCCGTATACATTACCAAGAATGAAGGAGGAACGTTGAAGACGTATGCGTTATTGGATGAAGGATCCACAATCACTCTGATCGACGAAGAGATCGCCCGAATGGTCGGCGCAGAGGGTCCGGCACGAACGTTAAACATTCAGGGGGTCACATCGGTTCAGAGGGAAATCGACAGTCAAGAGGTTGATCTCAGGATACAAGGCGAAGGTCAATCGGATTGTCACAGGATCAAAGCGCGTACGGTCCGAAATCTCATTCTCGGTAAACAAACGGTAAAACCGGAATTATGTAAACGATCGTACCTTAAAGGAATGTGTGAAAAGAGTATGTGTTACTCGGATGTTAGACCACGCATTCTCATTGGAGCAGACAATTGGCATCTAATTGTAACACGACGTTTGTTGTCTCGTAAGAATAACGAACCAGCCGCGTCACTCACACGACTCGGATGGGTGTTACATGGAAAAACGCCGAGAAGCTCTATAATACAGCAGAACGAGTCTGTATTACATGTACGAACGTGTCAAGAGAATGTGTGCGAAAGAGACGACGAATTGAGTGCTCTCGTCAAATCGCACTTCGATATAGACTCTTTAGGTATATCGAAAATACAAAAGCCTAACGCTCGAGAAGAACGAGCGAAGGATATCTTCGAACGCACCGTATGTAGGATCGACGGTCACTTCGAAGTAGGCTTACCATGGACGACAGATAAGGTTGTCATGCCACCGAGTTACGATATGGCATCAAGTAGTATACGTACGAAAGAAAACGACGATGAGGTGGTAGTGGCGCACACGGTGACGTGTGACACTCCGAGTTTACGCACGATTGAAAAGAACGGGGATCGATGGCCCGTCGAGACCACTAATTCACGATACGAAGACGAAGATGACGTGGTAGTGGCGCACACGGTGACGTGTGACACTCCAGTGGTGAAAATAGAACGATTTTCATCATACGAGCGTGCTAAGCGGACAGTCGCGTACGTGTTCGCGTTCATTGACAAGTGTCGTAAGCGAGCCGACACAATGAACATCACGCATATTAAAAAGGCAGAACAATTTTTGATAAAGCTGTCACAAAAGGATAGCTTTCCCGAAGAGATCGCTAGGTTAGCGGCGGGAAAAAATGTCGACAGAACGAGTCGACTATATAAGTTAGATCCGATGTACGGAACCGACGGAATCATTAGGTTGAACGGTAGAATAAACGCGAGTTCCGTACATATAAAAATGAAAGAGCCACCGATATTGGACGGTGCGCATCATTTATCGTTATTGATTATTCGTAATAGTCATAAAAATAATCATCATTCCGGACGTGAACACATCGTGAACGAGATACGGCAACAATACTGGGTTTTACGTCTGAGGCCGTCGGTAAAAAAAGCGCTACGCGAGTGTGGGCTGTGTAGATTACGAAAATCAGCTCCCGTAGTACCGGTGAAAGGTAACTTACCGAACGCGCGGTTAGACGCATATACGAGGCCGTTTTCTCGATGTGGTGTTGACTGTTTCGGACCTATGACAGTGACCATCGGTAGGCGACGCGAAAAACGATGGGGCATGCTGTTTACATGTTTGGTAACTCGCGCGATTCACATCGAAACGGTAGCTAGTTTGAGTACGGATTCCGCGATTATGTCATTACGACGTATGGCAGCCCGACGGGGGTGGCCAGAAATCATGTGGTCCGACAACGGAACAAACTTTCGCGGAGCGTCGGTCGAGTTAAACATCGCGTATCGAGAGTGGATACCACAGTTACAAAATTACGTGTTATCAAAACACACCGAGTGGAAGTTTACTGACCCGGGCGCGCCAAACCAGGGGGGAGCGTGGGAACGTTTAATTCGCAGTGTGAAAACTGCCCTCGCTGTTACGCTCAACGAGAGAGCCCCTCGCGAAGAGGTGTTAGCGACCGTGCTTACCGAGATAGAGCACACGGTAAACTCACGACCACTCACGTATGTAGCGTCAGAGTACGACGACGCGGAGGCTTTAACGCCTAATCATTTTTTGATCGGTTCAGCCACCGGGGTACCTCACGTCGGGGAGTGTCAACCGGCCGATAGGAAGTCATGGAGGGCGGCGCAAGCGCTCGCGAACATGTTTTGGTCACGATGGTTGCGTGAATATTTGCCGACGTTAACACCCCGTGGTGACGTCAGAACACGAAACAACAATCAAATAAAAGTAGGAAATTTAGTAGTTATCGCGGACGGGTTATTACCGCGAAATGTCTGGCCCAAAGGGCAAGTAGAGAAAATATATGTAGGTCCGGACGGAGTCGTACGAAGTGCAGACGTGCGGACGCGTGGTGGTACCTTTCGAAGACCTGTGAGAAGGCTCATTGTCCTACCTGGTGAAGATGGGCTCGAAGATCTACGCCGGGGGGAGGCTGTTACGGACAGATGAGCTAGAAATAAATGTTGTAAATAAATGTCTAATAAATGTTTCACTAGTTTCGCTATTTACTACGAACAGATGAGTTCTTATGTATATCTATATATTTCTCTATACAAATGCTCATTATGCGTAATGGGATGTCATATTATATTAAGAAACACGATATATGTGCAGGTTTAATGTGTCTGGTATAGTCAGACAAACTATGTCTATGTGTATAAATTTGTTTACATAATACGTACAGATAAACTGTCGTATTTCTTATTTACTTGGTTTCTGTGTTCAATACGTCTTATGTAATGTTTAGAAATATCGTTTATGTAACAAATTCAAATGTAACCGCCAATACGATTATTATTATTATTTGTCTGATGTTATACGGAACCCTCAATAAAAATATAATGTAAATTTACGTGAATTATGTAAATGTATGGATGAACGTGCGGCAGTAAGGCACGTATAATGTACTACTTGTAATCCTATAATTGTAGTGTTAAACCACGAAAAATATGTATTGTCACCGGCTCGTTACATACGATTATATACATTGTGAAAAGTTAAAATATACAGTCCACTGTGAAGTCAACCAATATTTCATTGTTCCTGAATCCTCATCAGCTGACCCCAACAAATAGCATTTTCTTAAACAGAGTTATAAGATATAAGCAGATACTCACGATTTTGCCTACGTTTCTATCTTTATGATGGATCATATTTGCGCAGTCTTATTATTTTAAAAAATAAATAAAAGTAATTTAAGTTATTCCTTATAATATCGATTATTTACCAGTTAAAGTTCGTCAAAATCGGTTCAACCGTTTCGCAGTTTAGGCAGTACGAACAGACACAAACATTTTGAAATTTGGTTTTATGTCATATTAGCGTATATACTTTCATATCCATTGGGTATAAAGCAGCTATTTTTACATTACTAACATCCACTTAAAATTGATTTATTCGTATAGATTCATGGAATTGTTTACGATATCGTCTGCGTGAAAAGTTTTGACATAAATTCAAAAAGAGAGTTGGAGAGTAAGATTTCGAAACTATTAAATTCTTGTATTCGTTGGAGAATGTTAAAGGAATTACAAAGATATTTCCACGAGGGCTTACGTTTCTTTCTTAAAAAAAAAATTACAAACATCTCATTTACAAAGTAGTTTTAGAAAAAACTCAAAATATAAAGTTACAATGATGAGCATTTCATTATTTAATTTTTTATAAGTAGCATAGCGTTGCCACAATTTGTTTGTTTTTTTTTCTACACAATTAAGGAAAGGTGATTTCAGAATTTTTCCTAATTTAACTCGTAACTCCTGTAACATAGAAAACACAATAGAAAAATGAAGTGAATATTTTTTCTCGGGGCAGATTTATATGTGCCCTGTTCCACTATTCAAAGTAAGTTCCAAAACTAGTCTTGTGATTTTACCTCTCGACAGTACAACTACCAATGCAGTAGCGAAAGAAAAATGCTTTAAATTTTAAATTTCCGGTGGCAGCGTTATTCGCATAATTCTGATGATTTTTTTTACTGTAGGACGACCAAGAGACGTCACTGTCCCTGGTATTAAGTATAATCACTTTGATGAGTTTATTTTCATAGTTATCTTGGTTCCAACCCAGTCGGATACAGACATATATATATATATGAACAATTGTTATAATATAATATATAATTCGTTATTAAATTAATAATAAAAATGATACAATTTTCATAATTTATGCAAGTAAAGCCGCGGTCGGAAAATTAATTATGTTTATATAAACAACTTGTTGAATTTGATTTTGTTACTTTTATCTTTGAATATTAATTTTAACATTTCTCATGTCAAAATTGTTTTATTAGTTTAAGTAATTATTATTTATTCATTAGTAAATACAATACAATCAATAATTAAAATGTACAGTTTACACTTACTTAAATGCCAGTATGATATAACACAAAACACGATTACCTACTATGCTTTTATTTTATGGAACTAGCTTTTGTTCACCGCTTCGCTCGTGGTTGTGTATATTTCAATAATTCTTCGCGAATAGATTTTTTTAAAGAAAAGCACCCTATGTACTTACTTATCCTTACGTACCCTTGACAACGTTAATGGTGGTCGGCTGAGTAGTTAAGGCGTGGAAGCGTAAACAAACAGACAAACTCAAATTGATGCAAATTCGCATTTATAATAGTAGTTAAAATTGATTGGAGATCGAATAACTACAATTTTGCATGTTATATATAGAAAAAGAAAATATTACGTAAAACTGTTTTCGTACCTACGTAAGTACTCTACAGGTTAAAATTTTTACACTGTGGAAGCTTTGAAGCAACCACGACTCGACGGTGAAGTTTCAACCATTCACTATACCCTATTGTATTTTATGCAGCCTGAAAGCTTTGTCGTCTTTTAAATAATTTTATGTTTGGTAATAGAATCAAGAAGAAAGGCGGCTACGTAGTAATAGTAAATGTGATATATAAAGAAGCGTGCTTTACTGAATTCTAACATTCTGACAGTACGTAGTTCTTGGTAAAAATACTGTACAATTTGGTGACTTATATATGAACAATAACTATTAAAAACAAAGATATAAATTCGGTTATAATAAATAAAAAATTTGTACAAATATCAAAAGCTACGCAAGCAAACCCGTAGCTGAAATAATAGTTAACAGAAAAACTTATTAGGAATATAAAAATATGGCGTCGTCTCTATTACTCTACATGTGGTGATTATTGAAACTATACTGTATTTAGAAATTTATTGTTGTACCTACGATACAAAGTATCCGCTTATGGTTATAAAAAATAAACTAACAAGATAATCATCTGATCATTTATTTGCAGTTTTTTTTTCGTTCATTGAATCTTTTTTGTTCGTTAAATTCCCTGTAGTAAAAGATTTCCAAACAAGGAAATTGCACTTAAGAAATTAATTATTATTCATATATTGAATATTTTATTTAATAATTAACATTAAATTATACTAAATTACTCGCAAAGGAAAAACCTTATAAAATTCATTAAATGTCTATCTTTGACCTTCAATAACTTTTACAGGAATGGATTTATCAAAAAAACATAAAACAACTTTTTTGTAGGGCATTTAATTTATATGATTCTATAAATTTATAAGAATGTAAGTTGTTCTTTTCAGAATAATAATCCAAAGATGAGATAAAAAAATTCAAAGTTTAAAAAAATCATGTGTTCATTATGAGTAAATGAGAAACTTCGACTGACAATGTCTTTGTTTTCTCTTTTGTATTGTCTGTCAAAATTTCACGATAATTTGACAAAAAACAAAATGACGGGATTTCGGTATACCCTAATGTTCTATCTATACATATAATAAAAATGATTGATTGTCTGTATGTAATATCATTTTTTTTTTTTTTTACTGATAGGGTACGAAAGTATACAAGCTACTGATAACAAAAATGCAATTTTTTAAATTTTTGTCTGTCTGTCTGTCTGTTTGTTCCGGCTAATCTCCGGAACGGCTGGACCGATTTTGACAGAAATTTCACTCACAGATAGCTGAAATTACAGCGGGTTACTTAGGCTACTCTAAATTAGACTAGCTATTAACCGCGCCTTTGTCTGCAATGTTATCTCCAAAACGGTTGGACCGTTTTTGAGGGAATTTTCACCAGCAGATAGCTGACCTTATAAAAAGTAATTTAGTTTATTTGAATTTAGACTAGCTGTTAATCGTGGCTTTGCCCACAGTACTATCTTCAAAACGGTTAGACTGATCTTCACGAAATTTTCATTGACAGATATCTGACCTTATAAAAAGTAATTCAAGCAATTTTAGTTTATACTAGCTGTTAACCGTGGCTTCGCCTGCAGTGTCATCTCCAAAACGGTTCGACCGATCTTCGCAAGATTATCACTGGCAGATAGTTGACCTTATAAAAAGTAATTCAAGCAATTTTAGTTTATACTAGCTGTTAACCGTGGCTTCGCCCACAGTGCTATCTCCAAAACGGTTAGATTGGTCTTCACGTGACTTTCACCGGCAGAGAACATACCTTATAAAAAGTAATTTAATTTTTTTTGAATTTAGACTAGTTGTTAACCGTGGCTTTGCCCTCTGTGCTATCACCAAAACGGTTAGACCGATTTTAACGGGACTTTCCTGGTTATTCTATTTTAGACTAGCTGTTACTCGCGACTTTGTCTGCATGAAATTTTGCAAGATTTCAACTCATTCTTTATTTTTAATTAGAGAAATAATTATCAGCTTATTGTTTACAATTCGACATTCTAATTATTAATAACTTTAATTATATAGAGGTCTCCCTAATAAGATCTTAAATTATAAACGTATTACGTAAAGAGTTCCATAATACAATTTCTTGCAGAACAGACAAGCGTTTATTTTTTGTATAGTCACAAAATCTTAATTATAATAATGGCAATGCATATTAAATTAAATTTAAATGTAAATCTTTATAATAATATTTTAAGTTATTGTTTCATTAGTTCCTTATACAGTGTAAGTGAGCACTGAGGTAGTTATATTGTGGGTTAAGGTTCCGTATATGTTGCTGATGATAAACGTCATTTGACACGCTGTTAGTATTTATATATTTAATGTACACGTTACATATTACTGTAAGTGGCGTGCGTGTTGTACTTACAATTGCTTTTAAAGAGAATTTCTATAATTGTACATAGTCTCACAGTTATATAATTCTCATTATATATTCTAATATATATTCTAATAATAATATAAAAAAACGCGTGTGGAGCTGCGGGTACAGCTAGTACATATATATAAATGTAGGTACTCTACATATAAACTGACATATAACGTGTCGGAAGAAATTGCGTATTTTACAAGAACTAAGGGAACAGACAAACAGACGAGAAAAGTGATTTTATTTTATATCCAAATAAATAAAATGATAGAGATCTGTCGTTGTGTGCGCATCACGCAAAAATCACTACATAGATTTCAATCAATTTTTGTTAGCTTTAGTATTTTTTTTTACATTATGGGTGCAAACGAACAGGCGGCTCACCTGATGGTAAGTGATCACCACCGTCCATAGACACCAGCAACACCAGGGGAGTCGCAAGTGCGTTGCCGACCTGTGTTTGAGGGAGGGGGAGTCGGGATGGGAGAGGGGAAATGGAAAGGGGACAGCGGGCGGGGAGGTGGATATCGGGCGCTCTCACTGACCGAACGAAACGCAACAATGGAAGCACTGTTACTTCACGTCGGTTTTCTGTGAAAGGGTGGTACTATGCCGGTCGAGCCGACCCATTCATGATGAAACCAATAATAGCTTCAGCGTGACTCTACCACCTACTAAAACTACTTGGACACTTGGTCCTTATCTAAAACTTGCTTCTGCTCGCGACTTCGTCCGTGTGGAATAGTTACTTTGCGCTAACGTTAACACGCAGTAAAAGTATCAAAACGAAAAAAAAACGATTTTGAAACATTCTTCATTGGTGCTCCGCTCCTATTGGTCTTAGCGTGATGATATATAGCCCACGATAAATGAGCTATAACACTGAAAGAATTTTTCAAATCGGACCAGTAGTTCCTGAGATTAGCGGGTTCAACCAAACAAACAAACCTTCCAGCTTCATAATATTAGTATAGATTATCACGATATTTTCATTTCACATAAAGCTATTAGAGTTTTAAGAAGCCCTGATTGTTGTAAATACTACAAAAGGCTAAAGAAATTTTGTAAGCAAAGTGTATTTTTGTATTCAAACTTTTTTTTTCTTTTAACAAAATATATTTTTACTATAATAAACAATGCAGAGGAAGCCGCGGATATCAGCTAGTATTTAAATGCAGCTTACAGTTTTTGAAAAGGAGGAATAGAATAAACATCTCACATAACATATTTAAACTAGCGGGCCGGGAGGACGTTGTCCCGCCTTGTTAATAAAAAAATCTAAAATTCAACCACCGCGCCACCTACCGGATCCAATTGTGAATCTAAACCATTCTCCGATCCACTAGAACACGCACACAAAATTTCATCACAATCAGTCCAGCCGTTTAGGAGGAGTTCAGTGACATACACACATACAGAAGAAATTTATATTTATAAGTCTTGCCATAAATACTGAAACAAAGAAAGAAAATATTTTCTATTGCAAATAACATTTATTACTTTTACAGTTTTATACATAAATATAAAACAATTTAAAATATAGAAAGCTTATTCAAAGTGGTCTCCATTGGCTGCAATACAGTCCTTTAAACGTTGAGGCCAGTTATCAATAGAAGCACGCACTCTTTCCATGGGACAATTCTTCTGCCAATCGTACGGATTGTTTTAGGGACTCCAAATTATCATGGCATTTAGAATATGCCGTACTCTCTAAAACTGTCCATAAATCATAATCCAGCGGTTTAAGATCGAGACTAGACGACGGCCAGTCTTTAGCTCTGATGAAGTTCGAAACGTTCGTTTTCAACCAAGATTGCGTAGACCGAGCTTTATGACCCGGCGCCGAGTCTTGCTGGAAGGACCAGTTATTGAACATGGTGTTGTTAAGAGGCTTCACTACCTTCTCAAGAATGGTATCTTGATACACTTGTGCCGATGTTTTGATACCTTTCTCACAAAAATATGGCTCAGTCACTCCTTCATAGCTAATACCCCACCAATCCATCACTGAAGTCAGATAGTGCCCACGTTACACTCTATCGACTAATTGGGAGGCTTCCTTAGAGCTTCGAGCATAAATCCGGTCATTTTGTTTGATAAAATGTTGCTCAATTATAAAAAAATTCTCATCCGTAAACAAAAATTTTCTGTAACCTCCCTTTGCGTACCGCTTCAGTAGTTGTTTCGATTTTACCATCCTATTGTTTTTTAAATTATCAGTTAAGAAATGACCAGTACGTCTCTTATAGGCTGCAAGTCCTAAGTCATCTTTTAAAATACGCGACATGGTTATATGTGCTATCTTCATCTCCTGAGATAAAATCTTTTGCTTTCGGACAGGATTTCTTCGAATTCTTTCCCTTACTGCTTTGACCACCTTTTTCGTACGAACAGTACGTGGACGGCCAGATGTTTTTCTGTCACAAACAGAGGAGGTCTCATTGTACCTATTAATAGCCCGGTACACAAACATTTTACTAATACCAAGCGTATGGAGAGTTTTAAATATTGCATTTGGCTCCATACCTACTTTGTGTTATGCAATGACAGCGATTCAGTTCTCTTTATCACCACACACCATATTAATATCGTAAAATATTGTATAATTTATTGGCGCTAAAATGAGAAAACTCAATGAATAATCATGTAAAAATGACAGATTCCAAATATAATATTTTGTTTATTTTTAATTGTAACAGTATTTATGGCCAGACTAAGTATAAATATAAGTCGTAATTAAAATTGTCACTGAAAAAACCTGTGTAAAGTTCAAACGGCTATAATCTTGAGATACACTTTTGAGCGAAACACTGCGTTTCTGTAATACCATATGTTGTGGTGACATTCCCTTGTACAGGATCCAAAATGCTTTTTGACATCTGTGTAGTACTTCTGTAGGCACCCAGTTACGAATGTGTTCTGACGGTTACTTTGGAACGAAGTTACTTCACGCGTCTTACGGGTAGTGCGATTTAGTAGAAATCGTCACGTAACGAATATGCTGTGTGTGTATGTATCGAGCTTACAAGCGAATGAGCACACAAGCAAGTGAGCGTGCAGCCGCGTGGGCAACTCTCCTTTGTCCCTGTCTCTTTTTATCATAGAACCTCAACACACGGTTGTACAAATACGTGTAAATTTCGTGAAAACGTATTTGTTATTTGTGTTTCTGTGTTAGATAGATAGATCGTACCTGAATATTTTATTATCGCAATTAAGTTTTGGAAAATTGAAACTGCAGCAAATGCGTGTAATACATATTTAGAAAAGTAAGTTGATAAAATTGGATAACTTGATACCAGTATTTACTGTTTATTAGGGCGTTTCAAAAAAAAAATATTTTTCCTCGGAACCACGCTCAAAAGTTTCGTTTTAATGCCAAAATAGGCCTCTGAAAATATGAGCCCTTAATATTAATATTTAGGTTGTCCGCATCGCACTTTTCGATTTCCCATAAGAATAACACAGGAACAAACTTTTTTTTTTCTTTTGATTTATATAACTAATGAACGATATATCGTATTGCAATACCCATTCATTATTTTTGTAGAGAATTTAACGTTCTATAAAAAAGGTTTGAAGTCAATTTTTGATAAATCAACTCAGTCAAAAGTTATTCAAGATCAAAGTTAAACTTACCCTTCAAATCAGCTGTTTTTTTTTATAATAATCTCAAATTTATAAGTTTACGGGTTTCAAAACAAACGAAAAGTTTATTTCTAAGTTCTCAGAGTTAAAAAAAAATACAACTATTATCTTTCGTTCTCGAATATTGCTGTAATTTTATGGAAAAAATATTTTTATATAATTTGCGCTTGAAAATAGCTGAAATTTTATGTATGTTTTGAAAAGTTATCAGTGTTTTTAAGTTTTTATTGCTTATAACAATTTAGAAATATATTACTTTTATTAAATTTGAAATTTTTTTATCTAAAAATATTTTTTATACATTTGCATTAAATTGATCTTGCTGTAGAGTTGTCTTATTATAATTAGGATATCTCAGCCGATGTTCGCGAACTACTTGCAATAAGTATTGCAGTTGTTCTTCATCTTTTGTGAGGCAGTTGTTGTATTCCTCAATCAAAGCGACCCCTCGTTCAACTACGTCATTTCTCACTTTTAAGGTATTAAAATATTCTAAACATTCCTTATATGAATCATTACTGCACCATGTTGAAACATCATCTTCCAAAAAATCGCATGGCAAATTGAATTTGCTGAACAACTCTACGGAATTTTTAGAGACAAAGTCACTCAAATCTTTTTGCAATAAAGATTCTAGATTTTTTTCAGTAACTTCATACCGTTGACGCATTGGTGAAGAACTTTCTCGATTTTTAATTGCCATAACAATTTTAACAAAAACTTCTAACTAATGTTAAAAAAAAAGATCTCAATTGAACGATTGATGTTAATTTTCAACAACCAGAATTTTCAAATGCCGGGTTAACTGTCAATGATAATTCGTTTTAAGTACCCTGTCCACATTTACTATAAAGCAGGAAATAAAGATTAACAGTTTTCAGAAGTCTAATTTATATTTTGCAAAATGTTTTGGTTTCAATTTTTCTAAAAACATAATATTCTGCCAAATCAGTCAATGAAACATTTGAATTGAGGGTAAGTTAAACTTTGATCTTGAATAACTTTTGACTGAGTTGATTTATCAAAAATTGACTTTTCTTGACTTTTTTTGTAGAGCGTTAAATTATCTACAAAAATAATGAATGGGTATTGCAATACGATATATCGTTCATTAGTTATAAAATTCAAAAGAAAAAAAACTTTTTTCCTGTGTTATTCTTATGGGAAATCGAAAAGTGCGATGCGGTCAACCTAAATATTAATATTAAGGGCTCATATTTTCAGAGGCCTATTTTGGCATTAAAACGAAACTTTTGAGCGTGGTTCCAAGGAAAAATATATATATTTTTTTTTTTTTTTGAAACGGCCTACTGTTTATATTTGTTTATTGTACATGTGCTTTGAGTGTTTTTCATTTAGTAATTATTTTCATATACCGTATAATTTACTATCTTGTATATATTTTTTATGAATAAAATTTTTACCTTAAATATTGAATGAAACTTTCTGATGTAATTCGTTTTTTTTAGATTATTTGCCTTCAAAAAGTAATTTTAAACAAAAATTGAAATATATAGATTTCATTTCGAATTACATCCGGAGTTGAAGAAAAACGTAAGGAACTTCGTTCCTGAGGGGGCACCTCCGATAGCAATTTCATTTTTTAATTGTTTTTTGCAACCTATCATCTAATAGATTATTACTGCCATTGAGTATATTACAAGTTTTTTGCGATCATTTCAATGGTATAACAAGACAATGACCCACTTGTTAGAACTTTCCAGGGAGTTTTTGTGGCAAGTCAGAGAATTCATGCTCCGTGTTATTATCTCCCACATCACTTGTGCACAAACAACCAAAGTATATTATGCAAAACACCACCAATATTAAGAAAGAAAGAAAGAAATATTTTATTCATAATTACAAATATACAAAAGTGGATAAAAATTTGCACATCGCAGCATTACGAAATGGAATCCAGCTCAGCATATGCTATTAAGTGTTATGAGAAACACTTAGGGCTGATTTTCAGATGGAACCCAATGCAAGTGAAGGAGCGATATCAATTAAAATAATATAATATATATAGGGAAAACGAGTAATGTAGAGATAACATTAAGTACCTACATATTGTATGCAATGGAAATAAATAAAATTAGTAGGATACATAAAACAAAATATAAGAGAAGCAATTGCAGGTGTGGCTAAAAATATATATCCAACACAAATTAGATGCAAAACCTTTAATTTACAAACATTGTGATACTAATAAAAACATTTAAAAATGGATTTTAAATGTAAGTACCGCTTTGAGATTGCGCATTGGAGGGGGCAGGTCGTTCCAGCATCTAGTAGCAGCGAACCTAAAACTACCCCGAAATGAGGTGGTAGCATGCCGATGAGTACATAACACATACTTCGAAGCTTTATAACTATTCTAATCTCTTGCCCAAACTAGTTTTTCATAGATATATTACAGAATATATAGTCAAGTAACATCCAATCCATTACATTACATTCCAAGATCCCGCTAAAAACTTCGTTCTGAGAGTGATGGATACATCAAAATGCACTACAGTTCTTTCACAGCTGATTCGATTTCCATATATCCGGACGTGGACGTCTGTCGAAATATCATTCTGTTCACCGTAATTGCATAATAAATTAGCTCCACGATATGTGCCATGGGAATGATACTGTGTCGTATATTACCTACTCATTGAATTAATTATTTCGAATTATTGTCCAAAGTTAAATTCATTGATCCATTTTAGAATATTAGGGTGGTATTTAGTTTGTTTGGTGGTGTTTTATTCAGATATTTCGATTGTATTAAGTATACTAATATTTTGTAACTAGCTGTGCCCGCGACTACGTCCGCGTGGAGTTAAATGTAAAAAACATTGATTAATAAAATAATCTGAATCTATACATCTCACTCTCGGGATACGAGGTATATTCAAAACAACAGTTAGTCGTGCCTCAGACACACGGGTTATTTTTTAATCATCGACTGCCGCTTCTCGAAACTATTAATGTAAAGTAATAAATGGACCGTTTATTTTGAAAGTGGTGTAAGTCCATTTTCTTTTGTTTCGAGAAAATTAAAGGTTACTATATTTGTTGATTTAAAAATACAGGCAAATCATATGAGGCCTGGCATTGTTTCTATTATTTTATCAACATTTAATTTGTTTATATAAATTTTTTTTGGCTAATTAGACTACGAAAACATATATTTATGTGCTGTAAATGGACTTACACCACTTTCAAAATTAGACAATTGTAAAAATCATTTAATTTCAATTTTGAAAAATCAAATATCGCTTAAAATATACTTCATTTTAATATAATTTTGTTTACAAATACGCATAACAACACATAAAATTTTATTTTAGACGGCAATTACATTGTCATTACAAGATACTGATTACAAGAATTTACTTATTCTCTGCATGTGGTAGTGTTTCAAAATATGCATGATTCACCGGAGGTATATAGGGTAGTAGCTGCTTCATGTCTTTATATTTTTCGTACGTAATAGGTCTGGCATTTTGGTACAAAGGCTCCAGGGCGATTTTTTCAAATTTTAACGGTCTTCCAGGACGTGGAGGTAATAAATTGATAATTTTACTACTGTTGTTTTTGTTGTTTTTTTAATTCGCCAAAATACGGGCAAAGATACGGAGTCATACAGCCTTGTCGTATTTATTTTCTTCTCACAGGTTATGCGCTGTACATTTTCTAATAAATTTCTCTAATTTTTTAATATCTATCTTTTAACTTACGAGTAGTGGAAACACGGAGGGGAAACAATGCAAATCGTCCGCAGATGAAACCGCGGGACACAGCTAGTATAAAATAAATGAAAAATAACAAAACACTGATCGGTATCCATCTGCTATGCCATCTACCTCTGTCAATTGGACTTACACCACTTTCATAATCGATGATTATGCAATTTCATTTACCGACCGATTTTAAGTTGTACAAAACATGGGATTTTTTGAGAAATTAATCATGGACTAGTTATATATAAAAAAATTACATTAAATTAAGCATGAATTACGTAAAAGCTCATTTTTCTCAAAAATGGACTTACACCACTTTCAAAATAAACGGTCCAAATAAAGAGAAGTTACGTTTATTGAATATAGACATTTTATTTCATAGGTCAGGTACATTCTTTATAATTTGACAATCTAATAAAATTATACCATAGAAACCATATAATAAATATTCCCATTGTCCTTATTTTAATTTTATAACGCTAAGGTACTGTGAGCAAATTCAAAAAATCAAAATAAATAAGAAAAACCTCGCCTATGTAGGTAGTGTTAATATTATGTAAGTACAAAGTAGTCTAGTGAAAGCCCGCCAGGCCAAAGGCCAAAAGCGTAGTCAGTTCGAAAAAAAAATATAAGTACAACTTTTAATGCTTCAAAATATTTGAATCTACTTATTAAAATAATAGTTTTAGCGCCATCTATGGATTATAACGGTATACCTATTTATTATAATAACACTCCCATTTAACAACACGCAGTCCAACGTAGTCCGGTGAAGCTGTTAAGACCTTGCTATGTCAATAGCGTAGTCAGTTCGAAAAACGCACTCCAACAGTAACACACGCTTTAATTTAACAACTGAAGAGACAATATTAAAACACGTATAAGAAATAATTTGTGCTCTAGCTATACTTGACTGCTAAGCTCATTCTTATTATCATCATAATTTTTATGTTATTTTTTTATTTGCATTACTTAGAGTTTTTTTTTCTCCACAATACCGCTATTTTGTTGGAAGAAAATGTCTTGTGGCATTATGCTCTCCAGTGCAAGAATAAAAAAGTGCAGTAAAATATTCATTGATTCAAAACATAACTTTGAAATATAATGATAATTCGAAATAAACTTAACAAACACAGAAATAATTATATGTTGATCGCCATCTATTGTCGTTAACACGTACTAATTAACTACTGAACTTCATTCCTATTAATTTTTATGATTCCTTCAGTAAAAATCTTAATATATATATTTCTTGTGTGCGTGTGTATGTGACTGAACTCCTCCTAAACGACTGGACCGATTTTGATGAAATTTTTTGTGTGTGTTCGTGGAGATTCGAGAATGGTTTAGATTGACAATTGGACTCGGTAGGTGGCGCTGCAGTTGACTTTTAGGATTTTTTTTATTATCAAGGCAGGACAACGTCCGCCCGGTCCGCTAGTAATATATAAAAATTTTGCTTCCGTTTACGGTCTCATAGATATTATTATTTATTATATTATAAAATACCCTGGTTTTTTGATGAGGTTGATTGAAGTCCATTTACTTATCTACTTTTCTCTCGCACTAAAGACGAGTCATCTTTAAAATTACACTAATTTTTGATAAAGTAAACCGATTATAATGAAACAAAGAATAAATATTACTCGAGGATATGCTTTATGATTTTCTTGCTGATGTTTTAACATAAACTTAGTACTTTACCAATGATGTGTGTCCAAACAAACAGACAGACATTTCTAAAAAGATTGAAATGTATTTTATTACTTATTCCTAGTCACCTGCAACATTTTTTTGTTCACAAAGATCTATAAAGTACAGACATGTATAGTATGTATACATTTAAAAACTACATCAATAACAGTTTGATTTAGAATAATTACCGGGTGTCTTAAACAAATTCATATGTTTTGAATTTTGATATTCTCGAATGAAGAATGCATATAATTGGAAGATTATCTGTTTCACTGTATTCCAAAGTTTACAAACAAACAGTACAAAGTACCTAACCTAACCAAACCGAGACGAAACTGTTTTGTTTTAACTTATAAATAATCAAGTTGCTAATATACAAAACACAGTGCGCTCGCCGACCGCTGCCGCCGGCTCGCGCTGTCTTTGTTTTGCCAAACCTGACCTAACCGTTTTATTTTTCTCAATTTTCTTGTCTTGGTTAGGTTAGGTTAAACTAGCCTTTCCGCTGCCAGCTGAACCCAGGGGGAAAAAGGTGGGGGCCCCGACCTCCCATTGCACGGGTTTGGCGGGCTGGGAGGCAGTTTTGTAACCGGGCTGACTCAGCGGGTGCGGCGTGGGAAACGCCTGCCGCCGGGGGCGTCTCGGAGCTTGCTCACGCTACCCCGAGACACTCCCATAGTGCGGCGTAGGTTATCGTGGAGTTTTTTAGTCGACTGAAGGTCAACTCAGTTCAGGACCTCCCCCGGGAACCTGGCAATGTCTGTGAAGAGGGTTCTCCACGTTAAAAAAAAAAGAAGTTTAAACTTGCGAAACAAAGATAGCACTGCGGTGCAGTTAATACATACGAACCACTTCTTTTTGTATTTCCCAATAAACTGTAAATATACACATCCGTTGTATCTATAATTTATATGAGCACATTTTCATCATAAACAATATATTATTTTTCTGAAATAATACATTTTCATTATAAGTAATATATCAAAATGTAGTATTTGAAATACGGACCAAGAAAATTCTGCGGCTTATAGCCTTAACAACAGCGTACGGAGAGCACGAGTGAGCAAAGAGCCTCGTTACTGAGATAATCCGAGTGAAATTGTCCTCGAGCTGGTAACACGAATTATTATTGTATTATATAATATATAAGTAGAATATATTTAGACCACAAAAAGAAGAATTGTGTAGCTCTTTTGTATATAAATTATTTTTTGATCACAACTTCAATTGATATTAAGAAATGTGATCTACGTACGATACGCTAATCTTAGAGAGGGATCGGCTCTCAAGTACACACACAACACATATCTTCGTGCTTGGCAACACATTTTTAACTAGCTTCTGCCCGCGCTTCGTCCGCGTGGAATAGTAACTTTGGGCTAACTAACAAGCAGCGGAAGCTCTCAAAAGGAAAAAAAAACGAGTTTGAAACATTCTTCATTGGTGCTCCTATTGGCCTTAGTGTGATTATATATATTCCTCGATAAATGAGCTCTTTAAAACTGAAATAATTTTTCAAATCTGATCAGTCGTTCCTGAGGTTATCCCCTACAACCTCACAAACTCTACCTCTTTATAATATTAGTATAGAAGTATAGATAAGTAGAACATATTTAGACCAAAGAAAAGACGAATGTTTAAGTCTTTTGTATACAAATTATTTTTTGATTAGAACCTCACGTGATATTAAATTATTTCGCCTAAGTGGTAACATGCTAACCGTAGAGAGGGGTTGTCTTTCAAGTACAGTTACTGAAACACCCTACACGTGCTTGGCGACAAATTTTTAGCTCGCCACGAGTGAATTAGAAAAACACCTAACCTTACCTTAACCACGTGCCTTGTTTTACCACTATGTTTTCATTAATAGAAAGATCAATATTAATTAACTCAAAGGTTCATTTAGTATTTATATTTCATAAAGAAATTAAACTGAGTCTCATATAGAAGACAAAAAAATTACAAATTACTTATCTGTATAAAAGAGATCGGTACCATTTTATCGTAAATTTGTAAACTGTTTTTCTTTATTTTTCGTCTTTAGAAGCCATTGCCGAACGTCAGTGTTAATAGTTAGTAATTTGGAAATAGTTATTTTTCCATACCATAGACGTTTTGAAGGCTTTATTCGTAAGACTCTATTTTGCATACTTAACAGTTAAAACAGTTTTTTCATTTCAGAAAAAAAAAAAAATACAGATAGTAATATTTCTATATTACGTGAAGATGAAACTTTGTGCCTCTTATTATGGTCGAATTTTGTCCAATGGACGATCATTACTAATAATAATTATAGGTTATTTTTTTAACAATTTATAACTAGTATTTTTAGAAGGGGTCAATATACTTAGATACAGACTGAAGGGTCTTTCGTATTAGGGAAGATTATCATTATCGTGACTATCGGGGCGAAATTTCCCTTTGCCTCGTTTGCTGGACCGTGGCCAGTTTGAACTGATTTGAGTGGTGGTATCACTCAAACAGACTTATATTAATGAAGCAATTTATATTGTTACATAGATGATTTGTCATTTATCACTTGTTAAACGTGTTAGCTTGTATATTCTTTTTTTATTTCATTCAATTAGCTAATAAACAGCCAAACAAATATGTTTTTGTTATAACATATTTTTTTATGAATGATATAAACTTCCGATGAACAAAACTGTGGAAGGTGACAGCCCTTGATTTCAGTTTTCGTGTACACCAAGCCAGCAAAATGTCTGCAATTAACAATATGCACTCACCATTCCTCTGGAATGTCTAGCTTCCCTTTAGTGGGTTGGTCAACTTGATAACACAGCTTATAGGTACTGCAAGTGCTTGTGTTACTGTTACTAATGTTGCGTACGACAGGAAGACATATATTTTTGTGCAGTTGGCAGTCGAACACGCACGATTCTAATGATTTAAACCCTTGGAATCGATTGTAGACTAAAATAAAGATGGTGAAGTATGACGGAAAGAGTACAAATAAAGGTTTTAACATGTCGGCACTATAAAAACAAACAGGGTGTGGCGTAAAGACACATGGTGGAAATGAAACTTTTGAATTTTAGAGAAATATTATCAGGCGATCTCCCGTCCAAATACTGACCTCGCCCAACGTTGCTTAGCTTCGATTATCTAACCAGAACCGGTGTTTTCAATACTCAGCCTACCTAACACACCCTTTACAGCGGCAAATCAATCCCAAGCGGAAGTACGAAGTAACGTCCACCCTAATATTTATTTAGTTATATCATAATAACCGCTAAATGAAATAAATATTTAAACTTTGAATATGTAATTAAAAATGGAGGTTAGTAGTTGGTACAACAAACTATTTAACAAATTATGTATGCTATGTGGCTTTGGTTGCTCAGAAATTGCAGTTAAATTCTACACATACGTCCGGTCTATAATAGAAAAATGTATAATGGAGGAAGCATTAACCGCAAAATATTCCACCAATTTAAAATTATATTCACAGCGACGGTGATTCAGAAGTAGCGTGTTCATACACGAAACCTTGCTATGAGCTGAAAAGCTTTCGTTAAAGGAAAATATCATCAACAAACCATGATATGGTGATAGGATTATTAAAATTTAAAATCTGTCATCAAACATCTTTAGGTGTTTCCACAGCTGTACTTAAGAGCTAGTAGTACTCTTCTAGGTGTAGCGTATTTACCATATTAGACCGCATCGCCTTTTAACGTCAATTATGTATGCGGTGACAAGCTAAATCTAAGAGGTGGTAGAGCCACGCTGAAGCTATTACTGGCTTCAGCATGAATGGGTCAACTCACCCGGGGTACTAACACCCTCTCGCAGAAAACCGACGTGAAGTAACACTACTTGCATTGTTGCGTTTCGTTCGATCAGTGAGAGCGCCGGATAACCCACCTCCCCTCTCCCTCACCCCTTCTCCACTCCCCCTCCCTCAAACACAGGGTGGCAACGCACTTGTGACTCTTCTGGTGTTGCAAGTGTCTACGGACGGTGGTGATCATTTAACATCAGGTGATACAACCGTTCGTTTGCCTTCTAGGATATAAAAAAAAATCCTGTGTAGTTCAAATTAAATTCGTGATGTATTTTTATAGCTACACTAGCAATTTCCTGTGACTCCGCATGCGTCTTCTATGTAGTAATTATTCTCGCCTCTTTATTTTTGATCTATGTATATAAAATAATAACTTAATGACAGAAAAATTACAGATTTTCATAGAAACTTTAATTCCATTTTTCACCACCTGAGAACTTAATCATAGAATCTTTAATTCCATTTTTCACCACCTGAGAAGTTAAATTTCCGAAAATCCTTTGTTAGTGTAAAAAGAATCCGCATACAAATTTTCACGGCAATACTAAGCCTAGCAGTTTGCACTGAATGTTGGTTGATATATCAATTAGTCATTTAATTACAATTTACTTATTAAGTTACGTATATTTCATATATTCATCGTTAATAAACATTACCGGTGTTATTACAAAAAAGTTAAGTTTTGAATGTGGTAGAGCCACGCTGTAGCTATTACTAGTCTCAGCATGAATGGGTCGGCTCGCCCGGGCTACTACCACCCTCTCACAGAACACCGACGTGAAGTAACAGTGCTTGCATTGCTCCGTTTCGTTCGGTCAGTGAGAGCGCCGGAGGCCCACCTCCTTTCCACCTTTCCCTTCCCCTTTCTCCTTTCCCTACCCCTCCCCCATACACAGACTGGCAACACACTGGCGACTCTCCTGGTGTTGCTAGTGTCTATGGACGGTGGTGATCACTTAACATCAGATGACCCACCTGTTCGTTTGCCTCATTTGACATAAAAAAAGAAAAGTTAAATACGTATTGAATACTTGCTTTAAAAAGGTTTCGAATTAAATGCACCGCGGTCGCTGAAATTTCGCCATCTTGTTCTTTTATCTCGCTTTGGTTACGTTAGGTTAGACTTGCGAAAAAGGATAACGCGGACTTGCCTCGGGCGAGCGAGGTGCAATTAATTCGAAACCTTTTTAAAGCAAATATTCAAAATGTATTTAATTTTTTTGTAATAACACCGTACACGTCCAGACCTATTTTTCCCTGCTTTCGTTAATTTTAACCCTTGTTAAAAATGGTTTAAAACGTGGTCAACTATTGTTATTATTTTACTTAACTATTAAACATTATATTTTTCTTACGATACGTTAGTTTACATTAATTATATATATTACATATTTTTTATTGAGATTATTTTCTTTATGACGGCTTCATTCTTATCTTTTATTGTCATTTTTAAATTATAATCCACAATGTTCCGCGCCAGTGCGTCCACAGTCCGATGGATGATGGTAACAACATATTTAATGTTGCTTATAAAAATATAAAAAAAACTTACTATGTATGCTTACTAATCGCTAATAGCGGTTGGCGTCGATGGCAAATAGCAAATTACCCAGCCCTCGAAACATGCGACAATTTCAAGTATTCACCACGAATAACATACAACTTTCTTACTATACTCACGTATACGTTGAATTTAATATACAGCAGTCAAGACTCATTAGTTATATCAAATGGCAAATTGATATTTGGATTGGATTACTTGTTTGGATTAATTGTTACTTACACATAGTGACTCTTCACTATATACGAGCCTCTGCTCGAGGTGACGTTTTTTAGATTGTGGTATCTCAGAATTAGCCAGTGTGGGAGGTTTGCATGTCCGCTTGATAATTTTCTATACAATTGGTGGCAAACGAACATGTGGGACACCTGATGGTAAGTGATCACCGCTGCCCATGGACACCTGCGAAACGAGGGGAATTACAGATGCGTTGCCGGCCCTTGAGAAAGTAGTAGGCTATTAATATTAAAAGTAAAAAAAATATGAATTCTGGTCCATATTCGCCAAATGCACGATCACTAGTCTTACATAAATCCAAGTAAAAAAGATAATATTTTGTGAAAGATTTTTCAACACGAATAACAATATGTAGAAGATGATATGATTATTATTAACTAGCAGTCCCCGCGACTTCGTCCGCGTGGAACGTTATGTGAAAAACAGTGATTAATAAAGTCATCTGAATGTATTAAGTCTATTTACTTATCTACTTTTCTCTCGTACTAACGCCGCGTCGTCATTAAAAGTACAATAACTTTTGATTAAGTGAACCGATTTTAATGAAATGAAAACTAAGTTAGTCTCGTGGATATGCTTTATGATTTTCTTGGTGAGGTTTTATTGTGGACCCAGTACTTAAACCGTGATGCGTGTTCATACGAACAGACAGACAGATATTTCCAAAAATGTTTGTAATGTATTTTATTACTGTTTCCTAGGCACCTACAACATTTTTTTTCACTAAACTCGAAAAAGTATAGACACGTTAGATTTACATTCTTATTATATGTATAGACAGAAGATGATAGATTAACAGACAATTTTATTCTCAATTTAGACAATGACGCTTGCTTAAAGGTGATTTACATTCAATAACTAAAAATATTTCATATAACATTCGCAATAATGTACACATAGAAACATCGATCTCGTGAAATAAAATATTTTCGTTCAACGTTTCAAAGCGTTTATTTGTTTTTGTCGAATTCTCAATTAAATGTGTAAAAAGTATGAGGCGAATGGGTTTTTCGATGCAGTTTGTTAAACAACAATTGTTGTGACTGACGACCTGCGATAGATTATAAAGAATTTTATTTCGTTATAGTCTCACAGCCTCGCTGTTTCAATAACGGAATTGTCCGCTACTAAATTGATTTAAAGTCTAAAGTGAGAATGAATTTAAAAGTGAAATCGTTTTATTGAAGTGAAAATTTCTTTAGGCGTGTTTAGCGGTGTTTTTTCACAGGAGATAAACTTATGATTTCACGTCATGACACGTTAGTAAACGTTACAGACGGTATTGCGCTTGCCCACGTGCCCCTCCTCGTCCAGCAGGGGGGACGGCTGCTACCGCTGCGGCGCGGCGGGCCATAAAACGGCCCAGTGCAAGGCGGAGACGGCCCGCTGCGCCGTATGCGCAGATGCTGGGAGGCCCTCGGGGCATATAATGGGGAGCCGCATGTGCAGGCCCCCCACCACGAAGGGTAGGGACTCCCCAGCAATGGGAGCAGCCCCGAGGGTGGTCGCTGCCAGGCAGGAGGAAGTTGCTATGGACCAGTAATGGAGCACACCATACGCAACTTCCTCCAGGCGAACCTCAACCACTCCGCCGCTGCACAGGATCTCCTCGTGCAGTCAGTGGCGGAGTGGGGCATCGGGCTCGCGATCGCCACGGAGCCTTACTTCGTTCCCTCCCAGCCGCAGTGGGCTGGGGACCGGAACGGCTCCGTGGCGATCGTGGCGGGTCGAGGTTCGCCCCTGGCGGTGAGAGAGCGTGGGGCCGGGTTCGTGACGGCCGTCTGGGGAGAGTACGCCATTGTGGGGGCGTACTTCTCCCCTAACAAGCCCCTGAGGGAGTTCGAGGCGTATCTCGGCTCCCTGCAGGGGGCTGTCAGACGGCTGTCGCCGCTCCCCGTGGTCCTCATGGGGGACTTGAATGCTAAGTCGAGGACCTGGGGAGCGGCAGTCACAGACCTGAGGGGCATGGCCGTTGAGGAGTGGGCAGCCGAGCTGGGGCTGTCCCTCCTCAACCAGGGGAGCGTCCCCACGTGCGTGCGATGGAACGGGACGTCAGTGGTGGACGTCTCGTTCGCCACCCCGTCCGTCGCACGCCGTGTCCGGGGGTGGAAGGTGCTGGAGGAGGTGGAGACCTTATCGGACCACCGATACATCAGGTTCGAGGTCTCCACCTCCCAAGCCGGAAGTGGCACCCGCCCCCGGAGGGGCGCGAAGTTCCCCTGCTGGGCGATGAGCCGCCTCAACCGTGAATTAGCGGAAGAGGCGGCCATCGTCCAGGCCTGGGCCATGCCCCCCCCCCACAGGGGCCGATGTCGACGCGTACGCAGCCCGCCTCCGTGCAGCCCTCACGGAGGTTTGCGTCGCGTCGATGCCGCGGAGCGTATACCGCCCAGACAAACGGGCGGTGTACTGGTGGTCGCCGGAGATCGCCGCTCTCCGAGCGGCCTGCTCCGCGGCCCGGCGGCTGTTCGGGCGCAGCCGCCGGCGCCGGCATAGGGACCCGGAGGCGGAGGCCCGGCTGTATGGCAGCTATAGGGAGTGCAGGAAGACCCTGCAGGCTGCCATTAGCCGGGCGAAACAAGCAGCATGGGAGGAGCTGCTCCAGACGCTGGAGGGGGATCCATGGGGGCGCCCGTATAGGATTGTACGAATGAAGATGCAATCCTGGGCGCCCCCGGCGACGGAGACCTTCCGGCCGGAGGTGGTAGCGAGGGTCGTGGGAGAGCTGTTCCCCGACCCTCCGACGCTACCGGCTCCTCCCATGCCTCCGCCTCGGGAGGCAGTCGAGGAGGTGCTCGACGGTCCTCCCCCTCCAATAACGGAGGAGGAGATGGGGAGGGCAGTCGAACGCCTCCTCAGACGGCGTAGAGCGCCCGGCCCTGATGGGGTCCCGGGCCGGGTGCTCGGCCTTGCACTGGGCCAATTAGGGGGGTGGCTTCGGGAACTGTTCGACCGGTGTCTTTCGGTCGGGCAATTCCCGAAGCCCTGGAAGCTTGGGCGGCTCTGCCTCATGGCAAAGGCAGGCCGCCCTCCGGACTGCGCGTCCGCGTATCGGCCCCTCGTCCTGCTGGACGACGCCGGGAAGGTGCTAGAGAGGATTATCTCCTCCCGGGTCGTCCAGCACCTTGAGGGCGTGGGGCCGAATCTGGCGGACGCGCAGTATGGCTTCCGGACAGGGCGTTCGACAGTGGACGCCCTGTGCCTCCTGAAGTCGCTGTCGGCAGAGGCGACCTCCCAGGGGGAGAGGGTTCTGGCGGTGTCACTCGACATCGCCAACGCCTTCAACACCCTGCCGCATGGCGTCATACGGGAGGCGCTCCGATATTTCTGAGTGCCCCCGTACCTGCGGCGGGTGTTGGAGGCGTACCTGGAGGGCAGGGAGGTCGCCTATGTCGACGGCGACGGCCGTATGGTCAGGCGGGCCACACGGCGAGGGGTTCCACAGGGGTCGGCACTGGGGCCGCTCCTGTGGAACATGGGCTACAACTGGGTGCTCCGCGGCGTGCTCCCACATGGGGCACGCCTCATATGTTACGCGGACGACACCCTAGTCGTAGCCCGGGGGGGGGGAGTGGAGGGAGGTTGAGCGCCTGGCCACGATGGCCACAACCCTCGTGGTCAGGCGCATAAGGAGGTTGGGCCTCAGGGTGGCCCTCGAGAAGACCGAGGCCCTACTTTTCCATGGGCCTCGGCGGGGGCCACCACCTGGGGCCCACATTGTGGTGGAGGGCGCCCGGATCAGGGTAGGGACCCAGATGAAATATCTGGGCCTCACCCTGGACGGGCGCTGGCGGTTCGAGCCCCATTTCGCGGGGCTCGGACCGCGAATTGCTGGGGCGGCGGCGGCACTCGGCCGGTTGCTCCCCAACATAGGGGGGCCGGGTGCCGGGTGCCGCCGACTCTACATGGGAGTCGTGCGGGCGATGGCCGCCTACGGGGCACCAGTCTGGGCCGACGCCCTCGGTGCCGCCAACGTGCGCGCGCTGCGTAATGCGCAGCGCACGGTGGCACTGAGGGCGATCCGGGGGTACCGGACGGTGTCCTCGGCGGCGGCCTTCACGCTCGCCGGCTCCCTACCCTGGGAGCTGGAGGCAGGAGTTCTCGCCGCCGTGAATTGGTACACGGCGGCGAGAAAACGAAGGGGGGAGCCTCCGGCTCCCAGGGAAATTGAGGCGGAGAGACGGCGTCTCCTCGGAGACGCCGTCGAAAGATGGCAGCAGGACCTGGCGGACGAGCGTTTCGGGCGGTATACCGTAGACGCCGTCCGCCCGGTCCTGCGGGCGTGGTTAGATAGGGAGTGGGGCTCCCTGACGTTTCGGCTGGTGCAGGTACTCACCGGACACGGTTGTTTCGGGTGGTACCTGCACCGGATCGCACGCAGGGAGCCGACCGCCGCCTGTCACGAGTGCGGCGCTGACGAAGATACCGCGCAGCACACTCTGTCTGAGTGTGCTGCGTGGGGGGAGCAGCGCCGCACTCTGGCGGCGGCGGTAGGACCTGACTTGTCGCTGCCGAGCGTGGTCTCGGCATGCTCGGCAGCGAACCGGCGTGGCGAGCGATGTTCTCCTTCTGCGAGGACGTCATCTCGCAGAAGGAGGAGGCGGAGAGGGCCCGCGAGGCAGATCCTCAAAGTGGCCCTCTCCGCCAAAGGAGGACAGACGGGAGGAGGCGGCGATTCGCCCAACTCCTCCCGCCACCGTAGCCGGACCTGAGGGGGTGGGCCGGGGGGCCCATCTCCTCATTGCACAGGTCCGGCGGACGAGGGGGGACAGCCGGTGTGTACCCGGTCTGTCCCTCTATAGGTAGGAGCCCGGCGGTCACCTTCCGCCGGGCGGACCGTGGGGGCGGCTCTACAAGGTTGATTAGCTTGAACGATCCCTTGCCGCCCCCACACAACGGTCTGACGGTACACCGTGGGGTTTTAGTCCGTGCGAGTCGGACATAACCCACTCTCTCCCCCGGGAGGGTGGGTATCCATAAGGGATTTCCCCACGTTAAAAAAAAAAAAAAAAAAAAAACGGTATTGCGCTTGCGCGGGTTGCGTCAAACAAGCAACGCATAGTATAGCAGACTGTATACATCTAATATCTATATTTTGTATTAAGATTGTGTAACCCATCATATGTTTTATTAATTCATAAACTGTACAATAATTTATATATTTATTTTTCGGAGTGTCAACAGATGTGAAATCCAGACTAATGATAATAATTTCGATTTACAAATTATAATATTTAAATAATTCATAATATTGAAAATTTTAGAAGGGACCACAATAATTCAACTGTTTTGAGTTTTCACTTCTGTCAGCAGTCTTTGTGTCTTTTTTAAACTCTAACCTTTCCAGTAGAAATTCGATCGTTCCGTACCAATAAGTCAAATTGACATTGCTCTCGCGTTTTACCTTATCTAATGAATCGTCATTAAATACACTGTAGTACATAAACTGTTCAACCAAATGCTATGAAAATTAATATGTATAGAAATTGGATCACGGAGATTATTTACACAACATCCGTTTTACTATAACTCTTCCATTTATCACAAGTATTTAGCAATTAAGTATATTAACAATACAACAAACCTATGCGAAATTAACCGATTTATATTTTAGACAGCCAACCTTTTTTGACAAGTCTTTGTACAGGTAATAAAAACTTTAATCATGGCTGAAGTAAAGTGTTTATGTTAAAAAGAATAAAACGATTCTAACGGCTTGTATTACACTCGTGTCTTGGACCTTTGCCAGTTCGAGTCGGCAGTGCAAGTAGGTTTTACATTCCGCGAAATCTAATACACAGTAATCCTAAACGTCTGTCGTTTTTATTTATTGTTATTTTTTAAATTATATTTTTGGAGATTATTACTGCCGTTATCGAGTAGGTGATAATATTGTAAGTGTTTTACGATAATGTTAATATTCTAAAAAGATGGTGGCCCCTTGTTTGAATTTTCCTGGGAGTTTTTGCTACATCTAATAATTTATACTCCGTGGTATTATTTCCCGTCAACTTCGATTGTGCACAATAACTGAACTATATTACATAAAACACTACCAATGTTACAAAATATAGAGTGAAATAACACAAAATTATGATTAAAAAATAAAATCCACTACATGACAGACCAATATCCCGCCAAAAACTCTCTTGGTTATTGTTGTTATTAATATGTTTTAATTCATAATCTTTTATCCAGAAAGTATGAATAATGAGTCAATAATTCATATCTTATGTTATTAATATGTTTTAATTCATAATCTTTTATCCAAAAAGTATGAATAATGAGTCAATAATTCATATCTTATGTTATTAATATGTTTTAATTCATAATCTTTTATCCAAAAAGTATGAACAATGAGTCAATAATTCATATCTTATGTTATTAATATGTTTTAATTCATAATCTTTTATCCAAAAAGTATGAATAATGAGTCAATAATTCATATCTTATATAAATAAAAATCAATTATCAAATATACAGATATGTAACGGCTGCACTTATTTGGCTTATTTAAGAGATAGTGGATTCGATTCTCGCACATAATTGTTGGTTCTGTCAGAGTATTAATTATCTATATACGTATGTACATCAGTTGTCTAGTCCCAAGAATACACGTTCAAATCAACTATTAATGTTGTCCATACAGATCTCCAATTTTAAATAAGCAGCACTACCTTTAAGATTGAATCTAAAACAAATTCTTGAATTATAAAATTAACTTGTAAAACTATAGCATAATAAGTAGTATTACATACCAGAAATGGATTTATATAAAAAAAATAATAACACAATTACATATCTCAACACGAAAACTCACAACATCGTTTAAATAACTCAAGTAACACAATAAACCATAAAAACACACAGAGATAGAAATAACAGTGTAAATTGGAAAGAACTCGCGCAATACAACAACAGTCACGCAATACAACCTTCCAGAGAAACGACCGAGCAAGAATGTCTTTAAAGACTTTTTTTTTTTTTCGAACTGACTACGCTATTGACCTAACAAGGTCTTAACAGCTTCACCGGACTACTCCTTAAAGACTCGACAGACTCGCCTTTTATAGCATTCAGTCAAGTTACGACCGGCCGATAACTTTCGACCAATGGCGTGTCAGGTCATTAGTAACACCCCCGCTGTAGTCAATAGTAAGTCAATAGTAGTACAGAGAGTGCTAACAGTATAATATGGAACAAAATAACATTTATAATAATACTAACAATAATAAGCATTGTAATAATAATTACAAAAAGAAATAATTATTTGGCAACGCTCACTAAATAATAATTCATACATAAGATATACATTTAAATTAAATCCTAGAGCACAAAAGACGCTGACCACGACTCTATTTAAAAAAAAACTGTAATAATACACGTTTCGTATTAAATGTGCCATGTTTAATGTAACCTGATTAAAAAAATCTTTTCAAAAATTAAAATCAAAATTACTTTATTAACTTTAGATTCTGAGAAGGCATTTGTGAACGGCAAAACTACCACCTATTCAGAAACAACCCACCCAGTCATCGAGAAGATCCGGCAATAAACTCGATCTGGTTTATCTTTTCATCATACATAACATATTATTACGAAAATAGCTTATACTTCTATAAATAACTACATATTTTTAAATCTATGTAATTACGTCATCACACTTATCCGGCACTTTTTATACTTACTAATTTGATACTTTTGGGCCCTAATGATGCTCGTTTTTATAAGAAATTTTACTGGACGACCTTTGTAGAGTCCTCGAATATTTGATATTCATTTTGTATGTAATTTTCTCGGCTATATCATTAATAGGCTCTACTCACGACTTCATCGATAACTGTACAAGTTATTATGGAAGTGTTTATATTTCTGAATGAATGGTGCAAAATACGTTAGACGCATATATTATTGTCTATATTCATTAAACTTTATAAAACAATATCAAGCCTGAATATATTGAGTTAATAAAACTTAGTTCGCGTTAAACCTGTAAATGGGAACAATGCACCGGCTTTGGTAATTAAACTGTTCATTCCGATTTTAACAATGTATCTCGTAAGCAATTTGGCTCCCTTTGTCTACAGTTTAAATTTCAACAAATAAATCATAATTCTAAACGTTGTGGTATCAAATATCCTAACTAGCGCTAATCCTAGGTCTAACTAATAATGTAAATACGAATGTGAGTTGTTTGTTACGCTTTCACGGCTTAATTACTAAGCTGGTTATCATGAAATTTTGTATATACGTTCCTATGAATACAGATGGAGACATAGAGTACATTTCATCAAGATAAATGTACTGTTTAAGAGGCATAATATCTCTACTCCACATTAACGTGACCGAAACCGCGAGTAAAAGACAGTTACAAATACAATTATTATATTAATTATAATTATTAATAATTGGTCCATTGTATTTGTGAATGTCTTTTACTCGCGATTTCTTAATAATTGGTCCATTGTATTTGTGACTGTCTTTTACTCGCGGTTTCTTAATAATTGGTCCATTATATTTGTGACTGTCTTTTACTCGCGGTTTCTTAATAATTGGTCCATTGTATTTGTGCCTGACTTTTACTCGCGGTTTATTAATAATTGGTCCATTGTATTTGAGACTGTCTTTTACTCGCGGTTTCTTAATAATTGGTCCATTGTATTTCTGACTGTCTGTTACTCGCGGTTTCGGTCACGTTAATGTGGAGTTGAGATATTATGCCACGGTGATCTGTGTCATATGCTTTAACATTACATAAAATATACCTAGGATTAAAATTGTAAGAATTGTACCTGAAAATTTAATATTAGAACTTCTGATTTCTGTTTAAGAGTATTATTATATATTCCACGTATGAAAATTTTGTTGTTATATTTAAAAAAGTGAAAAAGTCCTGCATATACCATCTGATGATGATAACCCGAGCCTATATTATAAGACTTAGATTAACAGTAAGAATATGTATTATAGTTCGTATACGCTGATTCGTTATCGAGTTAGAAAATAACAGTTTCACAAAAAAATATCTTTTGCATTTTGTATGAGAAATAGGAAATTCAAATGAGACAGTTCTTAATATTAAGATTAAGAGCTCAAATTTAAACTGAGTAACAATATCTCGTCATCTTAAATTACATTTTCATAAGAAAAATACAAAAAACAAGTTTTTACTGCATGTATTGCGATACTTTTATTGCTTGCATCTAATTGAAAAAATGTAGACTAAACATTTGCAGTATAGGTGCTTATACAATAAAAACAAATCATATGTCAATGTTCATTTAAATACTTGTGTAAACTGTGAAGTTATACTTCTTTTGGCGCGTTAGGGAAAAATGATGAGAGTAAATTTTTACGATGTGCGCACACACCGTCACGAAAAACCGACACCCTGAAGTTATTGCGATGCGCGCGCACACCGTCATGAAAACCGACACCCTGTAGTTATTACGATGCGCGCGCACACCGTCACGAAAAACCGACACCCTGTAGTTATTACGATACGCGCGCACACCGTCACGAAAAACCGACACCCTGTAGTTATTACGATGCGCGCGCACACCGTCACGAAAAACCGACACCCTGTAGTTATTACGATACGCGCGCACACCGTCACGAAAAATCGACACCTTGAAGTTATTACGATGCGCGCGCACACCGTCACGAAAAACCGACACCCTGTAGTTATTACGATGCGCGCGCACACCATCACGAAAAACCGACACCCTGAAGTCATTACGATGCGCGCGCACACCGTCACGAAAAACCGACACCCGGAAGTTATTACGATGCGCGTGCACACCGTCACGAAAAACCGACACCCTGTAGTTATTACGATGCGCGCGCACACCTTCACGAAAAACCGACACCCTGAAGTTATTACGATGCGCGTGCACACCATCACGAACAACCGACACCCTGAAGTTAACTATATTTAACATTTTGTTTCTTTGTATTTGTTGTTTGTATTTCTTTGTATTAAAACTTTCAATGTGTTAAATACCTTTTTTCTATTGTGAGTGTCGTTTTTTCTACAAACGTAGAATAAGGCGAAAGATAAAAAATTTTAAAAGATTTTTATCTAGTTACGGCAAAAAAGGATAACTTTTAACGCGTGCACATAAGTACACACACACTCTTATTTTCCTTTTGTTCTAATTCCATAATCAATGGTAAAATAATTAAAGACATATGAGATATTAGTTATAATAAAAATCAGTTGCTGAATATCTGTTTGTTGTGTGTGTTTATCAGCCAGGAAAAGGTATCTATCAAAGAAATTGTTTGAAAATTTGTACGGGAAAATTTGGGCTAAAAATCGCCATATAAGTAAGTGAGTGGCAGAATACACTACGGAAATATTGATAGAATTGAGAGATTGACGTTGAGTTGCCATTTTATTTAATTACATAGTTTTTTATTTTTGATACAGCTGTATGACGGCGAGGTGGGCAGCAAATTTTAAAGAAATTACATTTACATTATCAATATATCATCAAAGTAGCTCTGCTGTAATAAAACCGGTATATCGTTTTTATTTTTTATGTTTACAGAGATTTATAAACTTAGATATTGATTATTAATGGCATGGAATGAAACAATTAAAACATAAAATAGCTTATTTCTCTATTAACGCTGATTTATATTGGCTGTTTTTTTCTTTACTTTCAGAAGTAATTATAATTCAATACATTTTGATTTGGAAATTGAATAGTAGAGTGTATAGGTTTATGTATAATATAATATATCTTTATATATGAATAATATAAATCTTTATATATATATTATATATAATTCTTCTGTCCTTGTGTAAATGAACTCCTCTTAAACGGCTGGACAGATTTTGATAAACTTTTTTGTATGTTCAATTGGAGACGATAGGTGGCGCTGTGCTTGAATTTTAGATTTTTTTTATTATCAAGACAGGACAACGTCCGCTGGACCCGTATGTATATAACTAGCTTCTCGCCTCAATTTCGCACGATAATGGGACCAAACCTTCGATATTTAAGTATGAAGATGAAATTATATAAAACGATAACAATTTGTCTATTATGAATATATTTTTGAAGATTTCCTTACTATATTTTATCTTATTCACTTACTATTTATACGGGCAATATATTTATCACTTTTCGCACAGTTTTTTAAACATTTTCTTTCGTTTTCTTGATTCGACAATTACAAATAAAAGAAATAGCCAAATAAGTCCCGCCATTCTGAAGTGTTACGCTTATATAAATTTGACAATGGATTTTTATTTATATAAAAAACTGCTTTAAGCTTTATATTGACATATAGTAATGCGTGGTTCAATATGAGTGGATCTGAAACAACTATAGCTTAATTAACAGTGCGTTTTCGTTAGATAATTTGCATATCTATATAATTTATTGAAGTCCCCGAATCACATTGCAATTAAAATACAAAGTTCGTAGTGCATTTGTAATACCTAAGCCCTGTTGTTGAAGGTAAATGTCATGAGTTTTATCCTGCACGTGACTGCCTTTTGTTTAACGAACATAATAATTGTCATTTCTGTCTTTGGGTATTAAATATCTATCTATAAGTGTATATGGATTATTTAATTACCATAATACTATATATATAAGATTCTATTAATATTCACATCAGAATTTACTGTATACTATCAAGAGATTTAAAGGTAAAGGTTACGTGTAGATAAACCAAATGGCTATATAATCGTTTGTGTATATACCTTATATCAAAGTGCTTAATAATTTTCAATAGTCGTGAATGGTCTTTGTAACTGATATCTCTCGTCTCGACACAACGCCCAGAAACTTGTATTCATGCCAACACGTTGTACACTGCTATTAACAATTAGCAACATATTTTAACGAGATATTTGGCTTGAACTTAAGCAGTTATTTAATACGCTTAAGGACGTATGTTCGGCTTAAATTCATTCACACTAGCGGAACCGGCGGACGTTGTCCCGCCCTGATAATAAAAATAAAACGTTGATAAATTATATACCTTAACCTTCCTCACGAATCACTTTATTTACTGGTGAAAACCACAAGAAAATCCGTTGAGTAGTTTATGAGTTTATCGCGAACAGACAGACCGACAGACGTCGCAGAGGATATTGTTTTATAACATGTAGTGACTATTTATTTTATATTACCTAAGAATTTTACTAGACAGACCGTGCGATAATATGGTTTCAAGTCGGTTTTTAAGCATTCAGACATTTTATTCAAACTCTCATTCTTCAGTCATGAGTCAGTCTAATTGTTATGGAATACACCTCTTCCTTTAAGCTTATTTTCGCTTTCGGCTTTGCCCACATCAAAGTAGATTTGATCTCTCCCGCGTAAACACTAAATTTATTCTAGATACTCTATTCCTTTCTGTGTCCCTGAGGCGTACACAAAATTTCATGGTGATCTGTGCAGTAGTTAATGCGTAAATATATAACAAAACACAAAGAATATGTAGTGAGAATAAGGATAGTATGTGTAGGGATGTCCAAAAGTATTATGATAATTTGTTGTTGATAGTGATTTTTAATTGAAAATGGTATTGTACAAGATGGACAGATCGGCGATATGAAACAACCGAACCCGCCGAGTGCTTCATGTTCACTGTTTCATTTTCGTTAAAATATATCACAACATACATTGATATACAAAAATCCAAAATGCGCGGTCTCGAATAAAAGTAACGCTCAAATCCGTCCCCAAAAACTCACCGATATACCTAAGTACTTATATTATAAACTTATGTTTTTGCAAATTCTACCTTACGCGAATTATTTAAAATTGTTTTCACAAAGCAGTGTACAAAAGTCCACAGACGCGACTGACGAAAGACTATCTGAAATGAGCTCAGAATTCTCAATTGCGCACTCATTTTATGCGGACGGTTTTGAGACATTGACTGTGCATCTTCAATTTTTATATATCAATGATTACATATTATAAAACACAGTCCTCTGCCACATCTGTCTGTTCGCGATATACTCAAAAACTACTAAACGGATTTTCATGCGGTTTTCATCAGTAGATAACGTGATCGTTGAGGAAAATTTAAATGTATCATTTTTCAAGGAGAGGCAACGTCCGCCGTGTCCGCTAGTTATGTATAAAATTACTATAAACAATCTAAAATTCAACCGCAGCGCCACCTTCCAGGTCCAATTGTGAATCTAAACCATTCTCGGATCCACTTGAACATGCACACAAAATTTCATCAAAATAAGCCCAGTAGTTTAGGAGGAGTTCAGTGACATACACACGCACAGAAGAGATTTATATACAAGATATATATAAAGATATTGCTTAATAAGTAAGGTACGATTACTCGTACTGTAAGGATTATTACTGGTATCATCAAATTGTTAACTGGTTTTTCTTATAAAGGTAGCATGTTCTGGTGACTTCATTGTAGTAATAAGGTGGTGAGTTCATTCTTAGGACTCTCCTGGGAGATCTTGTGATATCTCAGTATTAATATTCCACATTATTATTTATGATTCACTGGTGCATAATAAACTGTATGACGTAAAGCGCCACCGAATGACTATTAATTAATAAGGAACTCAGTCCATTGCATGGCAAACTTAGATCCCGTTAAGAATTTTACAATTTCAGGGCACATTTAAAGTAATCGAATATCAATATTTTAAATTCATTACTTTGTTCTTCATTTACTAAATTTTGTCAACAGATATTGTTTGTGCATTTGATGCTTTTTTGAGGATACATATGTCGGCTTGAGAGACATTAAACGTTCGTTCGTCGTCTCGAAAATAAGCGTTTGATTCTTGTTTTATAAAGACTGTTGTTAAAGAACATTTTACTTTTTATTGCCATTGGTTCGTTTGTATAGGTATCATGCTTCAGGTGTTGCGGTTGTGATTATGAGCTGAACACGTATCTTATTAAAAAATACTACTTAATAAAACAGTAACAGTGTAAATAAATATGTGTAATTCCAAAACGTTCTAATTTAAACCGACGTGAAGTAACAGTGCTTGCATTGTTGCGTTTCGTTCGGTCAGTGAGAGCGCCGGAGACCCACCTCCCCTCCCTTTCCACTTTCCTCTTCCCTTCCCCCCCCCCCCCCCCCCTACACAGGCTGGCAACGCACTTGCGACTCCCCTGGTGTTGCAAGTGTCTATGGACGGTGGTGATCACTTACATCAGGTGACCCACCTGTTCGTTTGCCTTCTATGATATAAAAAAAAAAAAAAATATCGGAAATAATTTCAATTGTTCACTAAAATAAATGACTTCAATCAATAGCGTCGCTTACGATTTAAGCAATCACTTGGTCTATAAAATATATATTAATTACCCATGATTTTGCATATTTTTTTCAAACTTGTTGGTTTCGCACATAGGTCAATTAAAATTGGTAATATAAATGGAGAGAGGAGTGATCGCAATTTGATGCAATTCACTATTCACTCCCTTGACGTGTTGCATGGGCATAATATTAAAGTCACCAATATTTGTTAGTCCTGATATAGATACAAGTCAGAGAGTCGTGGTAATTTCAAGGTCTGTTAAATGTCTTAAGATTAGCGATCACATGCTTAGCAAAAGTATCGAACGATTTGATTGCAGACTCCTTCTGCATCAAGCCCAAAATATCGAATGGACATGTACGAAGATTATCACAAAGCAATATGTGTTCTAGTCTCTTCGTGCTAAACCTGGGACAATCTTGAAGCAAGTGTTCAAAGTTTTGCACAGATATGTTATCGCAGCGGCAGGTATTGTCGTCAATAATCTTAAAGCGATTAAGATATTGCTTACAATACCCATGCCCAGTTAATATTTGTGTCATATGGAATGAAAGTCCAATACATGTACGTAATTTTGTAATATCCTCCAATTTGGGTGGACGTGTAATAGTGTATCTACCCTGAGGAGAGTTTTCATACCTAGCCTTCCAAACCCTGTGATGCTCAGCGCGAATTTCGCGCTTGGCGAAACTCATCGGGAAGAATGCATAGCTAGGCGCAGAATGTAGAGCCGTAGAGTGTTTTGCTGCGGCGTCAGCTGCCTCGTTTCCAATAGAGCCGGCGTGACTTCTCATCCATGTCAGGTGTACAAAGTAATGCATGTAAGGCATGCGGGTGTTAATGAGTTTATGTGTTTTGGAAACCAGAGGGTGTGTATTGCTTCGATCACGCAAAGCCCATATGGCCGCCTGCGAATTATTATTATCATTACATAGTATAAAACAAAGTCACCTACCGCGTCTGTCTGTCTGTCTGTTCGCGATAAACTCAAAAACTACTGAACGGATCTTTATGCAGTTTTCATCAGTGGATAAAGTGATGCACGAGGAACGTTTTCGTATATAATTTGTCCAGGTTTTTTTTTATAATGAGGGCGGGACAACGTCTGGCGGGCCCGCTAGTTAAATATAAAATATAAATTATGCATATTAATTTAAAAATATTTGCATGTTCCAATCAATAAGGTGAGTAACGCATTTTAACCGAGTTTTTGTTATTTTAAATGAGATTAATACTTAAATTTATCTTAAAATAAAAAAAAAAAATCTATTATATACACCTGCCAATACCAGATAAATAATATTTTTATTAGTGATAGTGATATTCAATTTAACACGAAAGTTAATTGCACTCAAATATTCAAAATATGTATTCTGGTAATATATGTACATAAATCTATATAAATATGTTTATATATCCAGATTCCTAACTATTGCCGCTTAAAGTAACTACCCACGCAAACTATAAGTTTCGTTCAGTTCTTAATAAGCAAATTCCTTTATGTAAAACATCAAGGTCAAAACTAAACAACAATCGCGAAAACGAAATCGAACTTTCCATAATCGAACCTCTCACGGAATCTCGACTATGTCAACTTAAGCCAAAAGTGGTATGAACCAGCCGGAGTTATTATATAGGAATGGACGTGCAAAATCAGCGTACGGTGACTATTCATGTGGCGTGCAGTTCGATCGTGCTTTGAAAGGCGCGGAGGAAACGTCAGAAAAATCGAATTTCCATGCCGGCAGTCGTTGTCGAGGCGGCGCGGCGCTAACAACGCGCCCTAAGCGCCCGCGCGCGCTTTCTCATGCCTTTAGAGTATTGCACGACGCGCTTACCGCTGAAGAACAACTTTTAAATATAAAAGTTCAAATACAGTCAATTACTTATAAACATTAAAAACAGTGTTAAGTGTATCAAAAAAATATCGTGTTAATGGTGGGCTAATTAGGGGATTATGGGTATGGCAACTAACATTCCAAAAGCGATTCAGCTCGTCGCTCTACCATATAAATTCGAGTTTGTTTCTTTCGCTATAGGTGACGTCATTATTGCGGTCGATTATGTTGATGCGATTAATTACCGATTGCTGATGTGAAAAGTTCAAATATAAAGTTTCAAACGACTTAATATTGGTTCTGTTTGAATTTCGGATAGTTGCATTGTCTCAAGTTGTCGCTATTGGAATTATTCATATTATTGCTATAAATTACGTTGAACAGAATTATGGCCTTCATTTTGTATCGATTGTTAAACTTTCTTGACCTGTTTTGCGAAACGTATAAAAAAATGCAGTATTGTTTTTAAGTGCAATATGAAGGATTATATTTATTTTGGCTACATTTGGATAGTGAAGAGGTAAAAGGACTTTTTATTATAAAGCTACATAGAAATTAAAATATGTTTTTATACAGATTTTTATGTCAAATATATATTTATATTTATCTAGTACATAACATAACGATTATTTAAATACTCAACATAAATTGAATAATTATATGTCCATAACAACAAAAACTTAACAAAATAAATTGTGAAACACGTATTCCCGTTTTCTCGCGACCAGCAATTTAGTAATACGTCTGTTTAACATAAAAATATACAGAATAACATGATACGGCCTTAATAAATTATAGCAAACAGCAAACGTTTCGACGTTGCTCTTAAGATAAAATAATCTATAGTCCTCTTTATATGTAGAAGCTAATTCTTGGAAATACAACAGTCTCTTCCGCAATATGTGCCCGCGACTTCGTCCACGTGAAACCTGATGTACAAAACAATGACTAATAAAGTCATCTGAACGTATTTAGTCTATTCGCTTATCTACTTTTCTCTCATACTTAAGTCACGGCGCCATTAAAATTACATACATTACAATAACTTTTGATAGAGTGGACCGATTTTAATGAACCAAAGACTAAGTTACTCCCAAGGATATGCTTTATGATTTTATTATATGAGGTTTTATTGTGAACCCAGCGCTTTACCAGTGATGCGTGTTCATACAAACAGATAGACAGACAGATAGACCGACAGACAAACGTTTCTAAAAATGATTGAAATGTATTCTATTACTTATTCCTCGACACCTGCAACAATTTTTTTCACGAAAATCGAAAAAGTACATACACGTTAGATTTACATTATTATTATATGTATAGAAGATAGTAGACATTTTTTCGAATTTACTAATGACTCCTAAATCGGCTAACGGTTTTAAGCATGCAAAGATTTATCGTCAACGTACGTTAATTATGGTTATGTAATTTATATAAAAATAAAACATGTTCACATTTATTAAAACGATAATTAATAATCACATTTACATTATTTTCGAATAACTTTATCGTAACAATAAATCACGTAATGTGAATTGATTACGGATTTTTCGTAGAATTAACTTTATTTTCAAGCATTCAAAGCCCGTGTGTACATCACGCTTCAATTGGCTTTAACCTTACGTACAAGCAATTCAAATAATGCATGTCATTCTGTTCATATACCTTATATACTTGGACACAATAGCATTTGAAACCACACCTGCTGTTGTCATATTATCCTCCAATAAACGATATATAGTAACCATCAATTTCCTCAAATATCATGTACGTGGATATAATATTGTATTTTTGTGTACCATCCATCGTATAATTATTGTAAATAATGGTCATCCAATGGTTGAAATTCGACCATAATAAGGAAGACAAACTTTTTTCTTTACATGTTCATACATAGAGATTTCTGTCTGCATTGTCTATTGTAAAAATATTGTAGATTGTAGACGTAAAGAGCGTGAATTATGACGGATAGAGATTTATAAAGGCTTCTACTCTTCAATGGTATGGAAAGAATTATTTTCAAAATTCTTTTATTGAACTGAAGATTTCTTTAGCCGCATTCGGCGATATTCGGTAAGGGAAAACTTGGTTCACGTCACCGAAAACCTCGACATGCTTGTTATGTATTACCGTTGTGAAATGTGAAAATCAGACTAATATTAGTAATTTCAATTTATAAATTACGAAAACAAAATTACTCGGACTATAATTGATTAAAAAATAGTGCGTGGAGTCCCTCCGCGAGAAAGAAGTGAAACTTCGTAACGTGGAAATGAAAATAGGAAGGGGTAGAAATAGATTTTTAGTGAAATCATATTGTTTCTTTAAGACAAACTTTATTAACATTGCTTACAATTCACAATTGATCGCATCTTTTAATTATCATTTTCGAGTGGAGAAATATCCAAATCTATTTACAATGGGATTATGGTAAATAAAGTAAGATACGAAATTTTTGATTATTTTTCTCGCTCTGTCGCTTTCTATTCCCCCTCCCCAGGAACGTTGAACGTTTAACGCAACAGTGCTTTCATACCCCCTCCATGATAGCATTAAACGTTCAACGCAACCTTGTTGGAAGTCGCATTAGAAGTATCACTTCGGTCAGTGAGAGCGCCGGAGAACTTGCGACTCCCCTAGTGTTGTTAGTATCTATGGGCGGTGGTGATCACTTAATATCAGGTGACCTAACTGTTCGTTTGCCTCCTATGACATAAAAAAAATGTCGGTCAAATAGATTGTATTTTCATTGTATACATATATATATATATATAATTATTAGAGTTTTTTAGTTTTAGAATTATTATAGTGACAGATTTTTTATCCTATGACACTTGAAATACGAAAAAGTATCAAATCAATGAAACGAAGTAAAGGGAGGGTAATAATGGATTCGGATCTACAGTAAGACTATACGTTATGTATTATTTTCAAGTTGAGTACTTATGTTATGTTATGTTTCGATTGGTGTACTTAACAGCCAATTTCTTCTTCTACGGTTAGTGCATTACCAACTTAAGCTATCAAAACTAAACATTAGGTGAGTAGCGAAACGCTATTAAACCTAAAATTTATAGAAAAAATAACAGTTAAACTCATACTAATACTAAAAAAGCCGACAAAAAGAATCTATAGTCACGTACTCACTTCTAACTTGCCTTTGTCACGTTTCCACCTTGAATCGCATCATACTTAAAATACCTACAGCTGAATACAGGTTGTTGACTGATTTCCAGATTACATATTTCGATACTGATTCAATGTTCAGAAGGAAATAAAAAGAAATTAAATGTGATATTTGTTAATTAACATAGTTAGTTTTAACTGTAATTCTTTCACTTAAAAGGTACACTAATCATGAATCCGAATGTGAAGAATAAACTAAAAGAATTAAAATTATTCTTGTACGTTTTTTTAACAATTGCGAACAATAACAATCGTGTTTATCAATTCATTAACATTAATTCTTAATTACGTCTTACTTAGTATGCAAAGTAGTAAACTATAACAAATTTTGAAGTTATACTTCTTTTGGCGCGTTAGGGAAAAATTATGTAATGAGTAAATATTTACGATGCGCGCGCACACCGTCATGAAAAACCGACACCCTGAAGTTATTACGATGGGCGCGCACACCGTCACGAAAAACCGACACCCTGAAGTTATTACGATGGGCGCGCACACCGTCACGAAAAACCGACACCCTGAAGTTATTACGATGGGCGCGCACACCGTCACGAAAAACCGACACCCTGAAGTTATTACGATGCGCGTGCACACCGTCACGAAAAACCGACACCCTGAAATTATTACGATGGGCGCGCACACCGTCACGAAAAACCGACACCCTGAAGTTATTAATTTGCGCGCGCACACTGTCACTAAAAACCGACACCCTGAAGTTATTACGACGCGCGCGCATACCGTCACGAAAAACCGACACCCTGAAGTTAGCTATAGTCAACGTTTTGTTTCTTTGTATTTGTTGTTTGTATTTCTTTGTATTAAAACTTTCAATGTATTAAATATCTTTTTTCTATTGTTGGTGTCGTGTTTTCTACAAACGTATGTAGAATAAGGCGATTAATAACAAATTTGAAAAGATTTTTATCTTGTTACGCCAAAGAAGTATAACTTCTAACGCCTGTACATAAGTACACACACACTTTTGTTTACTTGAAGAAATAGTATAATAACTTTTTGAAACATTGTCTGACTACAAATCAACAAATAAATTCATGATTAATTAATCAATTTGACCATCAGACTAAGGTATAAAACACTTAAAAGAATTTGCTGTATTATTTACAAATCGGGTGATAATTATTTTCAGATTACAAGTGTTGTGGTTAGTATACTCTGTTCCTTTTATAACGTCCGGTAGATACCAAAATAAATTAATATTTATTTATTTAAATAATTTGAAATCTCTTTATTCCATTAAGCAAGTAATAAATCTTTATGTATATAACTCTTCTATACGTGAATGTCACTGAACTCCACCTGAACGGCTGGACATTTTTTGTGAGTGTTCAGGTGGATTCAAGAATGGTTTAAATTCAAAGTTGGAGCCGGTAGGTGGCGAGGCGATTGACTTTTAGATTTTTTTTTATTACCAAGGCAAGACAAGCTCCCCCGGGCCCGCTAATAATATATAATGTTCTTAATTCATTTTATCTTGTTACTAAATACGGATGCTACTGAAACACGTATTTATGAAATAACAAAATATTTGAAATTAAAAAAATACAGACTGTATTTTTACATATGAAAATGTGTAATCAATAACTGAGGTTTTGACGATGCCTGGTATTATTATAAACTCATTATGTCGCCTACAAAAGTAATAATTTGGAACATATTTAACACATTCACTGTTTTATAGCATTTTAATATAATATACTGATACATTAGTAATAACTATTATTCTTAAGTGCTCTTTATACTTATATAATACTAGCGGGCCCGGTAGACGTTGTCCCGCCCTGATTATAAAAAAAAATCCTTGAAAAATTATACACCAAAACGTTCCTCATGAATCACTTTATCCACTGGTGAAAACCGTTTGGAAATCCGTTCAGTAGTTTTTGAGTTTATCGCGAATAGACAGACAGACAGACGTGGTAGGGGACTTTGTTTTATACTATGTAATGATAATATTATCATGTCAGTACTGAACAACAAACTCTTTTAGAGGCGGCAGACGGTCTTAATAAACTCTTTTAATAAATCTTTATCTTAACGCTCTATATACTGAGAGAAACAAATCCTTTGGAGTCTCCTCTGGATTAATTACAATAAATTAAATAGTAATGTATATTTTTAACTAAATCTTTCGCCAAGTACCATATAACCATGTGTTCCGACAACTACACTTGAAAGCCCGTAACTTCAGTGTTAGCCTATTATCATCTCATACCTCATCTTTTTGTAACATTGATGGGAATTGTATTCCAACGCTAGAGGTTCAAATAGGTACCGTTAATTGTAGTCTGATTTACGAATTGTCGCAAATTTAAGGTTGAAAAATGTAGTATAAAATGCAGTATAAAAAATGTAATATAAAATCAATGAAACTTCTGGTAAAGAAAAATAAATAATTTCTAAAGTAGATTTCTGTGTACGTAAGAACGAGTGACTCAGTAGAAGATAAAAGCAGATTTGAATGTAATGATCAAATGCTAAAACGATAAAAATATTATTAACTGCGGTTTGAGTTATAAACTGTTATAAATTTAGAGTGGTAAGATGCGTCCAAAAGGCAATCATATCAATGACACATCTGGTACAGAAAAAAATCAAAAGTAAATATCTGTGTATTGCCCAAATAAAATCAGCTGAGTGCCTTAAGCGCTCGCCTTAGTAGTCCAGTGAAGCTGTTAAGACCTTGCCAGGTCAATAGCGTAGTCAGTTCGAGAAAAAAAACTGTGTATTTAAGGGATACATAAGAATGAGTAGCTCAGTTGAGATAAAAGTAAACGTGAATGTAAAATAAGATACAATCTGATCGGGTATATTTTAAATTCAATAGAACGGCCTTCATGTACGGCTTTGTCCGACTTACCGTGCTGGTTGAATAGAATCCAGTGCTACTACTCGGTATAAGGCAAAACAACAATGGATGTTTCCAGAAATTCACACTTGTTCCACTCGAAATGGGTTTATGCATAAATAAATATATCTTTAGTCGATTATTGTAATACTGGTTTGAAGATTTTATTATTCATAAATATTATCTATGGAGTAATTTATTTTATTTTGAACTTTTTTTTTTCTTTTCCGCAATCTCTTGGCCCGCGTCTTTTTTTGCTTTCGTTTTATTTATTGTGTAAGTCAAAAATCTTATCTGTGAGCAACTATTGGGTGTTTTTTTTTTAAATTTATTATTATTTTATATATTTATTTGTTTATTTTTATGATTTCATTTAACTATTAACTATTTTAGGACGGATTTTTTAATGACGTTATTGCCTTTATTATTTTGAACTTGGATCGTTCGTTCGTTCATTACATTTGTTAAGACTACTATGGACTTAAAAATGATATTATTCAAAGTATCAGTTGTAACCAAAGTCTTAACAAATAAAGGATAATTATACCTCTATACACTTAATGGAAAAATATTCCTAAGAATTTTATAAAGGAGAGTATGTGCTTTAGTTTACGTTATGGCTACATTATATTTCGGAGACGATATTTAGACATTTCTGTTACCGTTTTATTGTCGTGAAATATTCATTATTTTTAGTCGCTCTGAATATAGTCATAATTTTAGGCTTGCACGAAATATGTTCAAGAGTTTAATGCACAATATAGTGAAAGTATAGTTATAACTAGGTTTTCATAATTTAAAAAAAAATTGGCATATCTTGGTGGCGAAGGAAATAATCGTAATAAATTGACGAGTCATCCAATTAGTTCTGTGTAGGTAACGATATCTTTACGCAATGAAACCTCTGAACCGATGACAATGCAATTTATTATAGGGGTAGCCTGTCAGTTGTAGAAGACTATAGCTTGCTATTTATTTTTTCCTAAAATATATATATACAAGAAAAATTTGTATTAGGAAAAAAAAATTAATTAATACGAAAAATACACAAAAGAACTCGCCTGAAGATAGGTTACACCAAAAAATATGTGGTATTCTCGAAACTAAAAATAATTACGCGAGAGTTCTCGTTAGGTCGAAATTATAATTACAAAGTGGATACCTGTGGATACAAACCTGCTCCGAATTTATCTTTGCTTACAATTAAATGTACCATATACATTAGTAAGAAATAAGAAAATTCGAAAATAGATAAAAAATCGACTAATAAAACTAAATTACATGTAATTTACACGTAGAATAAATGCACTTTATACTACGTGTAATAGTTATTGTGATTAAAGTAACAGTTTTGAATTTATTAAATAACTAGCTTTGCGCCCCGGCTTCGCACGGTCGTACTAACGAAGAAAATGCTACCAAATATTCCCTTTACAACATGATGATACCATCATCATCTTCCTACCTTTATCCCACCTAAGTAGGGTCGGCACAACATGTTTTCTTTTTCCACTCTCTCCTGTCAAATGTCATCTCAGTATTCTCACCTTTCACGCACAAATCATTTGTAACTCAATCCATCCATACCTGTTTCGGTCTTCCTCTACTCCTATATCAATCCACCATCATACTCAAAACTTTATGAGCACTTATACAATGAAAATATGATCTTATAATGACGTAAAATAGTGACAAATTGACATGACAAATTGCTGAACGATGATTTCTCAATTCTGTAATTTTTTTTGAATAACTGCCTATTGTCTTATGTCTCACTCACTCACGTTTACAAGTATAACCAAAAAAGAATTAGCCGAATTGGTGCAGCGTTCTTATATGTTTAGATTTTTTTTTATGCTTAAGGGCAGTAAACAGGCAGACGGCCCACCTGATGGTAAATGGTTACCGTGGCCTATGGACACCTTTAATACCAGGGGTATCGCTGTTGCGTTACCGGCACTGAAGAGTGCGTTTCAATCCCAAGACCCATCAAGACCCATAGCGTAACTCTCGGGGAATACTATACAGGGTAACCCATTCCACAAAGTCAGCATACGTATTATAAAGGTTCTGGAGAACGTTGCGGTTTTTACTGTTTTATTAGATTTTAGAGTATGTTGCTGAGCAACTAGCCAGCTTCGGGAGATATGAATTTGGAACGTCGATGAGGACAGCATGTCAAAAAGTTCTTCAGATTAATATATCTTAATATATATATTTCTTGTGTGCGTGTGTATGTGACTGAACTCCTCCTAAACGACTGGACCGATTTTGATGAAATTTTTTGTGTGTGTTCGTGGAGATTCGAGAATGGTTTAGATTGACAATTGGACTCGGTAGGTGGCGCTGCAGTTGACTTTTAGGACTTTTTTTTATTATCAAGGCAGGACAACGTGCACCAAGTCCGCTAGTATATATATATATATATATATATATATAAACTAATTAAACTAGTAGAAATCGGTTACTTACCGGTTCCAACTGTATTTCTAAAGTCGAAAAATCTTAGAAAAACCTAGAACCCGATCACAGCGACTCCCACCGTTTCCAACTGTAAAACAAAACAATTCAGGGACTCATTTAAACACACACCTATTTCATTTAGTGAATGACTTATGCATGTGTGGAAGACATTTCGATATGGTGGACGTAGCGCCATCTGTCATTCGGCTACATCAACAATTTCGTTTTGTTTAAAATGTGAACGACCGGACCGTTGAATCGTTTCGATATTGTAAATACTAAAATCGTAAAAAAAATGGGATGGTAGGGTTAGGAGGGTGAAAACTTGGGGTTATAAGTGTTTTATGAAGGCAATAAAAAAAAACTGTCAAAAATATTGAAAAATAAATCTGGATAGAGACACCCTAGAATTACAAATTATACTTTACGACCTATCAAATATACATTTCAAATTTTATAAAAACCGATCCAGCCTTTTTGGAGGAGTTTGACCACAGACAACGTGACACGAGATTTTTATATATTAGATATTCACGTAGCCAAAATAAACAATCGAATAACGTAAATACGTCGTTCTAAATTTACCCAGACACGACGCGGTTTATGGGCTGTCAAATGTTGTTTGAGGACTCTGTCTCAGGGTAATGCGTGATCCACCGTATGACGTCACTCGTGTCCGTATAACCTATTTCAACGATCACGCATGGCCAAGCCCTCATCATCCTTTACGCCTATCTACCTCCACTAGCGAATAAAAGGCGCAATTTAAGCCTTTATGTTCTTGTCAATAAGTTATAGGCACCTTTATTTGTTTACTAGCTTAAACCCTCGACTTATCCTCGTGGAAATGGGTTACTTATTTCATAGAAATGTTTCATCTGGATTTTTTACTTGAATCTTGTCCATTACAACTTATTATATCATTGTAACACCTTTACCGATCTAAAGTTACCTCGTTTTAATTTAATTACTAATGCAGTTTCTCTGTGGCAAAGTGTATTGTGTATGTAATAACTCTAAAGGGTCCTCTACTTGTCAGTAAGTGTTTCGTCAAAATCGGTTAATCCGTTTCGGAGATAAACCCTGATTACAAACAGACATTTCGATTTTTTTATATTACATATAGATTTTTATTTAGTGAACTCTCGACAGAAACCTTATAAAATCATTTATTTTTCATAAAGCAACAACCTAACTTTTTCAGAAAATTCCATTGAGGTATTTCGGACTAACTATAAACAGAAAAAGATGATTTAATCTTGTTTTCTTATGAGAATAAACTCAATAATTAGAAATAAACAGACATATCAAAAAAGTGATTTGTATCTTTGTGACCACACGATAGAAGTGAAAACTTATAAATAAAGATATGTACTTTAAACTTCACACAGATGTATCAAAGTGTTATATGTAATAGCAATATTGAAAAGCACACAATACATATACCTAAAATATTACATTGATTATATACAAAATATACATAGTATTAATAATAAAATATTTTAAACGTGATTTAAACACCCTTTGTTATATAGTAAACCTAGTTAATGACGACTGGAGCCGAGTACACCCGATTCAATGTGACGGACCCGAACGTAACGGCTCATTATCGTTCACTGTTCAATTCATCTACAGAAGTATTCCTTTCAATAAAACGTATTCGTCTTAATTAGTACGGTAAATGTTTATCTTTGAAATTCAGTATAAAATAATAACAATATAGTACATGAAGACAGCCACTGTTTAGTTCGTAGCGCGCGTACGACGCTACAATGCTACGACGCTACGCTTAGTGCGAAAACAGATTTTATTTCTACGCGACATGTAACAATTCTATCCAATGATCGAAATTTATTTATGGATCTTGCGAAGTTTTAATAAAATGTAGTGCATCATAAAGTATGTGTTTATCATACTAAATGTTTATAGTAATTCGCTCATGCACCACGCAATTTATTGTCAAAATAGGAGCAAAAATCTACCCATGTTGGCATTTTTGTACTTCTTCTTCTTACCCTTATCCCACCTAAGCAGGGTCGGTACAATATGTTTGGCATGTTGTGGTGTATGATTTGGCTTAATTTTCACGATCGGCCGCCTGCCTTACATCAACCCTCCTTGGCGATTATTTTGTTGTACCATTATATTTATGATTATTATTATATAGTCGCGAAGTCTTATGGGATCTTTTACCTTTACAATTTTTCTGTAGACTTTAGCTTTGGTAGGCTATTTATAGTGTCTGCTTGAGTGGCACCACCGTTCCGGTTAAAAACGAAGTTCTTCAAGATTATGGTTTGTTTACTATATTACCATTTTTATGTAACAGAAAACTAGCCAACTTTAGACTATTCCCGAGGACAGAATTTTTGTTATTACTGAAAAAAAATTATTTAAAAGGTCTCAATTTCGAGAAAACATGATTTGTCTAGAAAACACTTATATATTTTATAATTTTCGTTTTTTTTCCGAAAGAAACATCACAAGACGAACATTTAAACACGCTCCAAAATATTACTTTATTAGGAAAACGTTTATGTAAAATGTAATTATTATCACGAATAATTCAAGGCTTGTTAACTGCTATTTCGGTCTTTGTCGATAGTTTTAATGTGAATATCTCATTGCTACCGCTTTATTAATATCCCAGTCACATTTTTTTTTGTTAAATACAATTTAAACACCGGGAAAAAAATTATTGAAATGCTAATTTTACGCTTATTAAGAATTTAAGGAAATATTATACGAGATTTTTTTTATATATGTAAATAAATAATACATAGAATTTTATAAGAAAGAAACATAAATGTAATTAAAATCAAATTAATCGATTGATAAAACTAATGAAAAATGTTTTATCTATTTTAAGCCTTTTGAGGGCGCTTATGAACGTCCAAACACTACCACTACACCGAAAACAACCCAATCATTGAGAAAAGTCGTCATAATTTTTATTACAATTATCCTTTTTTACACTTTACTAGCGGTCCTGGCGGACGTTGTCCTGCCTTGTAAATATTTAAAAAAATATAAAATTCAACCGCAGCGCCACCTTCCGGGTCCAATTGTGAATCTAAACTATTCTCGGATCCACTGGAACACGCACACAAAATTTCATCAAAATCGGTCCAACCCTTTAGGAAGAGTTCAGTGACATACACATGTACAGAAGAAATTTATATATAAAGATAGGTTTCAGTGTTAGACCACAATCGTATCTGATGTTAAATGAAGACGTAATCTAAGATAGTAAACATGCCAAACTTAGAGGAGAGTGACTATCAAGTACAGCGGCTGGAACACACCAACAGGTGCCTAGCGACAAACTCTCAACTTGGGAATTGTAGTTAACTAGGCGGACTCGAAAAAGCCCTACCACAATGCTATACTTGTCATGATGTTTTCCTTCCCTGAAAGGTCCAGTTTCGATTGATGCAAGTCATCATTGTTACCGTTATTTTAGCAGATTAACAGAGAGGAGGTAATTTCTAAAGAAACTGTCACATAATGATATTGCCTATAATAACTTTTCGTAAGTAAAAACTGCTTGACATGGTACTTAAACTGACTGTCCGCTGAATTGGTTAGGCCTTGGGTCTATATTATAAAACCTAACACTATTACCTAAAAACTTTTGTTTTTCTTGCTAAGTCTAAAATAAATCTGGTATTAAAATTATGTCGGTCGTTTATATATATTGGTGACGCCGTTGCGATGACGACGTCACCGTAGGGTGCGCGCGTGGGGATTTCTATGTTAAATTAATTGGACTGTATTTGCGGGGTTGCTATATTTGATATTCAACTATTGCGATCAGCTACGAAGAGGGAGACAAGGGTAGGAAAGAAACTTGGCACATACCTCGCGGCGCTCCAGTCTCCACGTGGCTAGCCGGCTAGGTGATTCTCGTTTCTCTCCACTGAGTTCTCTCTCACACAACACTTATTGTTTATAATATATGTCGGCACGTGTATAGCGATGCGTTTATTTCTCACTCGACCATGCGAAACCTCAAACTATTAGCATGCGGCGCGGCTCGGCGCGGACACAACAACACTGACGATAGCAGTCGAACACTGGCAATGGCGGCAGCACTGACGCGCTACCGAATAAGCATGTGCCAGGAAAGGGATTGGGCAGGGCTAGAAAAGTGGCGTGACCTGATCGCAATTAATTGGTCGGGCTTCAAAGTGGCGTGATTTAATCCATAATGCGGGAATTTTCAAATATACATAAAGCGGCGCAACCATATATATATATAGGTCGTATATGGTATAGGGTATTGTCCAACTTTTTTTTGAACTGATAACATTAATCTTCATGAATAACTACTAAGGGATTAAAGATAAACTGATACCTTCACTTATCTACATATATGTATATATGAATGATATCTAGGTAATATAAATATTTCACAAAATACATATCCAAGTAATAATTCATAAGTTTACGTAATATATAAATTGACGACCCATCTATATAAATAAATAAAAAACTGCATTGTACATATACACTAATTTTTTTATCAAGTTCTCAATATGAATAGTTTAAAAAAATATTAGCCTATATATTTAACTAATGAGTTCTTCAGTCAGTATTATACAGTTGAATACCTAAGGATTTCTAATATTCCCCTCGGGTATCCGCATAAAAAATTATCAAAGTTAATTAAGTTTACTGAAAACTAAAATTTAAATACAGTAAAAGCACCGTAACAGCACGACATTACCCTGTTATCGGTCGATCAAACCGTTCTCTGAACTTTTACTTAAGCGGACTTGGACATGAAACGTTTCATATTTTTATTCCAGTTCCTTAAACTTAAACGGTATGAAAAAAAATCCCTTATTTACCATAACAGCGATTCCCCACACGCGTTTTCTATGCAGTAATTATATTCGACTCCTTATTTTATACCTTAAATACAAAGGAATAACTGACGGTAATATGACGAATTTTCATACAAATTTTCATCCCGTTTTCCATCACCTCAGGGGTTGAATTCCGAAACTTCCTTAGTGATCACTTATGCTATAGTGTAAAAGGAACCTGCGTGCAAATGTTCATAACCCTAGCCCCAGCAGTTACATTTTGTGTAGATATGTCAGTAAGTCAGTTATTCTTAGATATAAAGTTAATACAGGTGTTGTACTATTACTCGTTCGCTTAGCTTTATGTACATGAAACTTTAGTAATCAAAATAGGAATTAAATATTGTATATAGATTAATTATGCCCTTTAATTTTAATGTAATTCTTTTATTACTGACTTCAAATAATTTCTATTACCTTTTTTAGTGCGAAACATCTTACAAAAGAAAAGAATAGCAAATAAGTGAATTAAAAAACAGAAACTCGCGATCCTTTTCTTACTTCTATATAGACGTCCACTAAATTATAGATTAATACGTACTTACAAACAGACATATTTAAATACTAGTTGACTCGGCCACGCGTTGCTATGGCTCAGTTATTATATCATTGCATGTTGATAAGAATTCGTAATTGTTGTTGATAATATGACCAATAAACATCACTTAACTATCTAAATTATTTTTTTTTATATAAAAAACTACTTTTTGTGACTTAAATTTATAAGTTAGATATATGTTGTTCATGACTTTTTTGTAGGGATTATCAAGCTCTACAACTTTTCTATAGATCTCAATCATATATCTTCCATCGTTAAGGCAGCGTTCCTAAGAATTGTTTTGGTTCGACCATTTTTTCTCCGACTTACTTTGCAAATCCGATTACCACAAAAAAGTTTTTTTCATTTCTCGGGTTAATATATAGCATATGACACTCACAAATAACGTGACTTTCTATTGGTAAAAGAATCGAATTTCAAAATCTGTTTAGTAGTTCCTGAGATTATCCCCTACAACCTCACAAACTTTACTTCTTTATAATATTATATTATAGATAATTCACACGTGCCGTAAATATTTCAGCGGAATTTATATTGAATTTACTTTCAATTGATATAAATAATACTATAAAAGGTATAAAAATTGTGAAGAAGCAATACTTAGCAAATACAAAAACAAACATCTATCTTCTTATAAATCTTGTTTAAAAAAGTTATTTATAAAAAGTTAAGTCTTATCTAAAGTTCACCCATTAACGGTAAATTAAGGCACCATAATAGTTGTCTACAAACAGTAGTTAACTCCATAAAGGAATCTCGTATCGTAGGAACGATACAACTCGGCAATATGTTACCTGTGACGTCATAAGTGTATAATGCAAATGTTACATGAAGGCTAATCCTCTGAGGCGTTGTATACAAGACTCGGCAAACGCTCGCTTATTCGTCATTAATTTAGATTGCGCTTGGGTCTTGCCTTGCCTTAGTTATAGGCCGAGAGTGTTGAAATTGCAAAAATGTATTATCTACTATTTAAAACCAGTGTAATTTGAGATTTCTAGATCATGTAATAGAAAACGATGGAGTTATTTTTAAGAATTGTGAAATAAGCATACGCTGCTTTGCAGTCATTGCGAACTTTAGTTTTAAAAATATAATTGGCCCGTCTTACATTTTTAAAAACTCCAGCAATATGTAACTTAAAATATAAATCAATATATTCAAATTTAATTAAAATGCATGTTGTAAGAAACAAAAAACTTTAATAAGTATATGTCTATATATTAATAGATGAAGATTTTTATCTAATCAAAATTATTTAAGAGTTCAGTACATTTCTATGCTCTGTTTGTCAATCGATTTTCTTAATTTTTGCTTAGTAGCTACTGACAAGGTTTAGTGATATTAATTGAAAAAAAATTGGTTAGTTTTTTTGCATATCATCGACGAGTTATAGCCTTTATTTATAAATCAATACTCATAAACAGTCATACTTCAAGATCCTTGCATTTATAATGTACAATATCTGCATAATATTAAATCTTCGCACTCGACAGTTCCGGCGCGGAGCCATTTAAAATGTTGGTGACAAGAGACGATCACTAAAATTTTAAATGGCTTCCTACTTCTACATTTCGTCTGTAGAAAAGTGCTAAAAATTGTGGTAGTTCAGTATAAAATACAGCATTAACAACAACATTATTATGCACCTGATAAATTTTGTATAATTCGTAACCAAAAAATTATAAAATAAATACTATAAGATTTTCTTATTGTACAATTACAATCTTGTAATAAATTGATAGTTTATGGAATCTAGCACTTAATTAATAATATATGTATAAATTAAGTGTATATAACATTGTGTAAATTTGGAGATGGTTGGCTGCGAGTCAACAACTTGGATTGTTTATTCTATTAAAGTTATCCGGCGCTTCTAACATCGTTGTAGTTTTAATTTAGTTAAGAATTTGTGTTATGCTGCATTGATATACCTCGCTAAATTAAAAAGAAAAATAGGTTGAGATTGTTATTTACATGTTTTGATTAGATTGTCTTTGAATTCTAAGGTTACATTCTGTACAAGTTTCATAAACACTGTTTTTTTTTTTTTTTTTTTTTTATTGTAGCTCAGCAAAGTGACTGTACTGTGCCTGATGGTAAGCACAGTACAATCCAAAAACAATGGTGACCGCCGAAAGACATACTATCCATCGCCGGTCGCCGCTGTCATGCCGGCCTGAAAGCGTCCCAGTTAGGGACAGCCCCCCCCCCCTGGTTGCTGGATATACACCGGCTGATCCCGGAACGCGACACGCCCAAACGTGCCACTATGGCGGGTGTTCCACCTGGTGTACGGTGGTCGCGATCCAGTCGGGTACAGACACCCTACCACCCCGCAAACTGTGACTTATAGATTGTTTAATAAAAATAGTTATGTTTATTAATATTATTTAAACATATAAATAGTTTAGAAAATATGAAATCATTTATGTTGTAATTGTCTGCAGCGTAGATTAAGTTCTCATAATAATTTCGTTAACTTTAATATATTATTTATTTTGTTGACATATATTTCTTAAATTTGACGGAAGCCCAGTTACCCCTTTCTAAATAGCAGTGCTTTCAACATTCGTTAAGGTAATTCGGTAATTTACTACTATTTAATTTAATTGTAAAAAAAAATGTACTTAGTAGTATATTATTACATCCAAATTTTAATTACAGAAGAAGTAAGAAATACAAATAAAAAAGAAAACAGAAATTTGTAACGTGCGTAAGGAATCGGTAATACAAACTATGGCAAAAAGTTTTTGAACACTTTGAAGAAATACTTGCTAGTTTTTATGATTAATTATTTTTCGTAACATTATAGTAACTAGTTTTAATAATATATTAGTCATTTGAAATATTTTAATTAACGAGATAAAAGATTAACGTTACAATTAATATGGTCATTGATACAATAGGTGTACGTGTGTAAAGGCACGGATGCGGTGGAGAGGTGAGGCGCCGCTGCGCGCCATTTCTTTGGCCGATAAATCTGGGAGCACACCGCGCTCATCGCGCTCGCCGCGCAATCCGCGTGAGCCGCGCTCACCGCGAGCCGATTGAGCAATGGGCCGCGCTAGGTGAGCTGTGCGCGCCGGCGGTGTATGTACGCGGCGGCAGGCGGCGCGTCGCTCGCGGGCCGCAAGGTAATCTCTACATATTACAGTGCAACTTAATCTTAATAAAATATTTAAGAAGAGTAAACCTCTCATAAGCTTTTATTGGGTACATTTCTCGCGTTGATGTGATTTGGTAGAAAGTATGTAGTTAGCAAAATACCCAAAGCGAGGTATTATTATTGGTATATATGGTATGGTATTAGCGAGTATCTTCTATATATAAACTCAACATATAAAATATATAAGACATGAAAGGAAGATATGCATTAGGGCTTAGTAAAGTTATTTAAATATTGTATAATGAACAGGCGCGCCAGCACGGCCGCCAGCCCGCGCCGCCGAGTTCGCGTCCGCACAGCCCGCTCCATCCCGCACCGACCGGAGTTCGCGCTTATTCCTGTCAGCACTGGGAATCGCGTTTACTCGCGCCACCGCCACGTCCTATCTCCGCTCCTCTCTCAGAGCCGCCGTCGCCATGCGATATCGTCGAGGTATAAACATGCTTGTGTGCCCTCTCGGTGTGTCTCATAGTTTAAGCATGGTACTTGTATAGATTTAAGGGAGTTACTAAATGTTAAATGTGTACAGAGGTTCGTGTAGAGGCTACATTTATTGGTACGTATTTGATGTTAATTTTAAGTATAGTTTTAGCATATTGTTATACGCATGCGTAATGATTTGAGACAATGCAACTTTTAGGTGTGAATTCCTTTATTTAAAAAATATCAGATAATCTTCTAATAGTCCTAATTGTTTTGTTCACAAGTGTTTCGCTGTAATATTGAGAGACATATCAATATGCCTTGTGTAAAATTGTTTAGTGAAGTGTCTAAAGTGGGCCGGCCATGAAAAAGAAATACCTACCTGTGCGTAGCGTCCGATGGAAGGTGTCGAAGGACCAAAGACTGCGTTATGACGTGCGGAATGAAACATAAGTGATAAAAAATGTGTATAAACTCTTAATGAATCTAAAACTATAACTATAAACAAAAAAACTAACAACGCCAAATTGCGCTCGCTTCCATAATTTCTCTCTAAACATATCTTAGGTTAAGGAAACGACCACTTCGTTTAAAAGTTCAATTAGCTACTATACTTAAAAATCCGCGCCTTTCTCGTGCCTGTCTCTATTTTAAAACTTTCTGAACTGAGTTAGTTCGAACGCGAAGTAATTTATTCTGTGATGGGATTATAAGAGTGATATTGACATTTGATGTGTATATAGAATCGATTGAATAATTCCTGTATTAGATTCGCTAGCCGTAGTCACAAAAGAGCAATAAAATATAAGCAATAAATCGTAAAGTGATAAATTATAAATACTGTATATAAAACGACACGTGTGACGCGCATTTCGCTTTCGTGGAAGTTTTGGCAACAAACAGCCACGGCCACAAATCTGGCAAGTATGCAGGCAGCTCTTATGTTAAGACATAAATCGCGGGAGAGAAGAAAACAGCGTATTAAAAGAGGCATCAAGCAGGAATTACCGACCAATGTCGCCACGAAGACGATCGCACCGTTCCCGAGATATCCTCCTGCTTCATGGGTATGTATGTAATATAGTTATTTTTTTAATAATAAGGATGTAACGTTGTCGATACGATATATCGGGAGCGACAATTATATATCCATTGATTTCTAACAGTGTGAAAGGTATGTGAAATTACGACGTTCTTTTCTATCACAGACAACGACATTGTTTTTGTTAAAGCGTTGTATTTTTTGGCGCCAATATTCGCTTGGATAAAAGGAAATAAAACATTATTTGCCACCACACAAATCGGCCACACAACAAATTAATTTTCGAAATCTGTGGTGGAAACAATGGCTTTGTGACGGTATTTAAATCTTTAATAAACGTAAAAGCCAAAGTGTTTTTACTTCACGCCACAACGAGAGATTGCTGTTCATCTCTTTCACTTGGTACTAAACACAAGTTATATCCTGCTAAGTACTATGTTTGGTAGTTACTTTAAGCAATGCCCTTCGATACTTGAGTAAAAACATGTAGGTATATACATACTACATTATATATTTACTAAGCTTTCCGTATAGATATCGTATGGCAGAATGATGTATCGTTACATCCCTATATTTAGCAATAAAAAAGTTCAAGTGCGACTACAAAAATAAATGATATTGAGTAGATTTAAAATAACTGTCATTTAAAGTATATTATTGTAGTAGCGGGTTGTATTTTATGTGGTAAAGCATGCGTTTGTATGGCTGTTGCATCCTAAGTTATAACATTGATTTCAGTGTGAATGACCTATTGTACTTTTTACGTTTATCGGTAAATAATTAAAATAACGCTTCGAGAATATATTTATTGATTTTTTAGTAGGTTTGTTTAGTAGTAGGTCGATAATAATTTTTCTGGTATATAATTACGTTCAACATTTAATAGAATTTATATATATATGTCCTTAAAAGCGCCGGACATAGTAATAATTTCTAACATAAGTTACAGAAACAAATTATTACTTAGATAATTCTTTTCATTCGTATTTTTATTTTTAAAATTTGTATTAATTTTTTTACATATATCTTCCCAAGTCTTTTATTCTGTATAAGATTTAAATAATCATCATATTTTGAGTTTCATACAGCGGGCTGGACCTGCATTTCGTCTATAATTTTTTCTATTTTTGTGTCATCCATAGTAAGAAAGTAGGCAAAGTTATTTATTTTAGAACATGTAAAACTCGATACACTCCTCCTCACTCTCCCTCCTCACTAGCAAATCAAAAAAGAGACACATCGCGATCGCGGTCTTGCCGTCCTGCTAACGGACGTGCGCCGGACTGCTCTCGCCCGTTCTCGGTTCGACACGTTCCATATGAAAAACATAACGGGCCGTGTGCAGTGCGCTAACCTGTGCTGTCGCGTGGCAGCAGTCCGACACCATGCGCTTAAATTGAAAGCGCCCTAAGCAATAATATATCCAATACTTTTATCTATATAAATAACAATCATTTGCCGGCTTGGTGACAGATTTGCAAATCCTTCATTAATTCAAATATCTTGCTAAATCTTTCCTTGTTCTGTTTGTAATTGTCAGGACTAGATTTGTATGAAAGAGAATGTTTGAAATAACGTATGGGAAGGCTAACATTTTGACAGATTGACGTTAAGTTGCCATTTTGTTTCATTACATAGGCAGGAAAGGGAAGATTTGATTTCATTTTCTTATTTAATACACCCGTGCGAAGCCGGGACGGGGAGCTAGTGAATAATAATTATTTCTGATCTAAAAATCTCGAAGCCAAGATAGTCCAAAGCCTATCATTACTTATGATAATATGTCGAAATTAGAATAGTATACATAGGAAATTTCTCTTTTTCTAATAACTATCTATCCATAAATTATTTCTTAATACATACTTAATTACTTAATACTTGAGTCATTACATTTCAAAATGAGTTAATTCCAATTTTAATCGTTCATAAAACATGTTTAATTTTTTAAGATTTCCAGTTTTTATACACCGAGAACGAATTTCAAATTTTGCAGTTTGTAAGGTTTTTAGTGTTTTTTTAATGATCTTCAAACCTTACATGTACAAAATATGAGGATCTTGAAAAATAACGTAAATGGCTAAAATTGGAATTACTTTGTATTGAAATGTAACGACTCACTTTTTGTTATCTATAGTACTAGTAAACTAAATCGTTGACTTGTGTGAACTGAGGTTGTTTTTTTTCGAACTGACTACGCTATTGACCTAGCAAGGTCTTAAAAGCTTCACCGGACTACTAAGGCGAGCGCTTAAGGCACTCAGCCTGAGGTCTACAACTATAAAAGCTCTGCTATAGAAAAATATTCATGGGTACACACACCGTTATCGAGTGTTTCGTCCATTGTATTTGATTCTCTGACGCATTGTGAAAGGAATAGTACTACGAGTGTGTATGTATTTCCAATTACCATTAATGATTATTAGTAACCATTATTTCAGTTATATACTTGTTTCATTTTTATCGTATTCCACCCCGATACATAGCGCTCGCACTATTACTTCGTTATCGTTTAGCGAAAGTTCTAATCTACACTTTGTATGTAATTATTCTACTCTTACCTTAAAGTGATGGTAGATAGCCTTATTCAGTAATTTAGATATAAATCGCAAAATGAACTTTATAAATTTTATTAATAATTCTATAAGTTTGTGCGTCTCCAAACAAACAGACTCTAATATTGAAATAGTGAGATTTATCATTCTATTTAGAAACGTAGGGTATTCACGATTTAGAAGTATTAAATTACAGACATTACAGTGTACAGTACAATATAGATGTTCATCTGTTTCATGCTGTATCTCGCATTCAACGTAGTCCGGCTGCATTGTTTCGAAACATTTGTATTGTGACGACGCGACTGATATTGTATTGTGTTGTGGACTCAACAGAGAATGTTTTTCAAAATTACTTTTTATTCAAAAGTTGTGTTCTTTTGTTGTTGGCTTGCTAGTAAATATAGGTATGTTCGAACTCGAATAAATAAAATGTCCGACATATATGTACGTAAATAAATTACAAAATTTATTTTGTATAGATCTTAGACATCTAATTATATGATAGGAAATATTAAACAAATGTTACTTGAAAGTGTAAAATTGCGATTCATGGATTGTTTATAGGTTTTTTTAGGCTTTAATAACACTTGAAGATTATAATATTATTATGTTCTTTTTTAAATTATATTTCATATTAACTACGCTAATAAAAAACTTGCAGGACTTTGATGTAAATAATATTTTTAGTTTTCGTGTAATATATTATAAACTGGATTTCGCCATAATCGGATCTAAAAAGAATTAACGCAGTTGGATAAGCTTAAATAAGTTATGAAGTTCGACTATTGTATAGATAGCCAATCACAAGACCGTACCGCTTGCCATGGTACTATGCATTCATAAGCATTCACCATTCGGCCCCACTTGGTAACGCTCGGTTATATTCGGGCGATGAACCCTTTAATAATGCTCACCCGGTTCGTTCTCGCTCATTAATATTTTTAGTAACAAAACAATTTAAATTACAGAAATATTCATATTTCTATAAGGATTTTAATGACATTTTTTTCCTGCCATACAATTTCTAATCTATGGTTATTTCAGTTAACTGAGCTAAATATTCATTTAGTTACACATTTTTAACTCAGAACTATACAACTCTTAATGCCTTCTTTTTTAAGTAATATATTTTCCTACACCAAGAATATTTACACAGATTCAGTGCCAAGTCAAACAATAGCATTTTAAAATTTTGCATTCATTTTAAAACGGGAAACGTTAAGTTTTATAATTTGAATATCATAGTACTTATGACAGTGAAATTGTACTTAAATATGGAATTGTGTTATTATCTGTGATTCAGATATTACTATTTCTATATATACTCAGATATTACTATTCTATATATATATATGTATATATATATCTATATTACTATATATATACTATTCTATATTACTATATCTGTGATACAGATATTATACATAAAACTATAAGATCGCTGTTGAAAAAAATGTATCCCATATATGCTAAAATGATTATCTGAAATCGGTAAATTCAAACACCGTTTGATAAATCTTTTTTTTTATATCATAGGTGGCAAACGAACAGGCGGGTCACCTGATGGTAGGTAATCACCGCCGTCCATAGGCACTTGCAACACCAGGGGAAGTCACAAGTGCATTGCCAGCATGTGTTTGGGGGAAGGGAAAGTGTGGGGGAGTGGAGGGAAGGTGGGCCACCGGCGCTCTCACTGACCGAACGAAGCGCAACAATGCAAGCACTGTTACTTCACGTCGGTGTTCTGTGAGAGGGTGGTACTACCCCGGGCGAGCCGACCCATTCATGCTAAAGCCAGTAATAGTTTCAACATGGCTCTACCACCTACAAAATCATCATATAAGTTAGCACACTTACGTGTTTTTTTTTTCATGGAGAAGGTTTTCATGTTATCTATTTAACGATGACTTGCTACTTGATGACGATAAGGTATTATTATCATTACATAGTATAAAACAAAGTCCCCTACAGCGTCTGTCTGTCTGTCTGATCGCGATAAACTCAAAAACTACCGAACAGATTTTTATGCGGTTTTCACCAGTGGATAGAGCGATTGATGAGGAACGTTTTAGTATATAATTTGTCAAGGATTTTTTCATAATCAGGGCGGCACAACGTCTGCCGGGCCTGCTAGTATATTATAAAAAGTTCTATGATAAGTCAACGTAAACGAAGTCTGTTTTTGTCAGGGTTACATTATGTTACACTGTAGCACATCTCAACTCACCCCTCATTCTACTTTGACATCTTGATAATATCTTGGTGCATTTCTCAGAAGTCGACTTGTTTGCTGACAATCGTAAAGAATTATGTACCACTTTTAAAATATTTTGTGAGGCTCTGGAGTTATTGTAGAGTCTGAATGTGTAACTGTATTTTTATAATTAGTTGTTTCATCATTTTCGTTGTTAAATTCATACATAATTTTACCTCATTTTTATTTTATACTAGCGGGCCCGGCAGACGCTGTCCCGCTCTGATTATAAAAAAAAATCTTGACAAATTATATACTAAAATCTTCCCCGTGAATCACTGTATCCACTGGTGAAAACCGCATGAAAATCCGTTCAATAGTTTTTGAGTTTATCGCGAACAGACAGACAGACGCGGTGGGGGACTTTGTTTTATACTATGTAATGATTTCAACTGTGTAAATAAATTTGAAACGGCTAAATTAATTTTGACTAAACTTTTATTAGCATATAGAGAAGTTTTCATAATATTATTTAGGATATATCCCACTACGCTTTTCCATAGTAGCTAAGCAGTAATGATAAAATTTAAAACAGGTAACTTCACATCAATAAAGCAATATATAATGTAGTCAACAATTAATAAGGACAATTCACATAGTTATTATGAAGGAACAAAACTATTCTCACGAGAACAAAGCCAGTGGCAAGCAAGCAAATAGGGTGTCAGCTTGTTAAAAATAAACTAAAGACATACAGATATTTTTGTATATGTAACTCTCATGTACCTTATTGTATTTTAATACAAGAAGGTTTTATTTCATTTAATATATCTTATAACCTTTTGGCTGTTAGACTCATTGTGTTGATATATTTTCCAAGACGACAACCAACAGGTAGATGTATGTACAAGCTAGACAGGTTGATCGCGAGTGCACTTTTACATAGAAGTACTGACAGATTTTGGTTTTAGTAAGTAGGTAACTAAAATAAAATGTAATCAATAAACAGCTAAAATTTATTTGATCCACAATTAGGCCAGAATAACCCTCTGATCACTTTCTTTTATCGTTTTTAGAGAGAGTTACTTACACCTATCTAGACGACAACTCTGCATGACACATACTTGCAGCCTTTCAGAGTCGATCGATCTTAATCTAACAATATTGAGGTTGATCGTTAGCAGTTTAAGTTTGAGCACCCCTGCACTATGATATCAATTGTGCTATACTTATTCTTCAAAGAGGTCTACTATATGTCAAAATCAAGAATGCACTTTATTCAATTTAGGCCCTAAGAAGGAATTTATGAACGTCAAAACTACCACCGGTTCGGACAAACGATCCAGTCATCGAGAAGAACCTCCAAGAAAGTTTTTTTAAATTATAGGAGGCAAACGAACAGACGGGTCACCCTATGGTAAGTGATCACCGCCGTCCATAGACCTAGCAACACCGGGGGAGTCACAAGTGTGTTGCCGGCCGGTCTGGTTTATCTTTTTAACATATATGTAATAGTTAGGATACATTACACACCACAATCATTTTTAGTGGATGCACAGAGATGAGTCAATTCCAGACATCACCATCGTTCACATATTGATTCACTCTATAATTTTTTGACACCAAAACCAGCTTGACATGGCACTTAAACTCACAATCCGGCAAATGGATAATATCCTGTGGAACTTTGTTGTAAAACCTAACACTATTCCCTAAAAAACTGTTACTGGTTTTACTAAGTCTGAAACATGGGACAAGCAGTGTCAGTGGACAACCGGTCCTTCAGAATGGCTCAATTTCCCTAGAAATGGTAAATTTGTTAAGTGAACTAGCTAGGTTCTCTGGGCTGTGGCGCGTAGGTGAGCCCGGTCGACCTGAAAAGAAGGACGCGCTCCCCGTTGCATATTCCATCAACTGTGAAACGGGGCCGTGTAATTAGTGAGAGTAGAATTCCAGCTAAGTGAAAATATGCGTCTTTCGAATAGCGAAATAGAAACAATTCTGTTTAATAAACACTAGCTTTTGTATCATATTTATCATCAGAGAATCACAAGCAAACTACATTTAAATTATAAAAATAACGTAATTGCTTTTTATAAATACGTTGTTGTAAAAATATCCATTATAAATAAAATGTTAGAAGTTTGCCGTTGTTCACGCACCCCTTAAAAACTACTGCGCAGATTTCAAACAATTTTTGAAGTTATACTTCTTTTGGCACGTTAGGAAAAAATGATGAGATTAAATTTTTACGATGCGCGCGCACACCGTCACGAAAAACCGACACCCTGAAGTTATTACGATGCGAGCTCACACCGTGACGAAAAACCGACACCCTGAAGTTAGCTGTAGTCAACATTTTGTTTCTTTGTATTTGTTGTTTGTATTTCTTTGTCTTAAAACTTTCAATGTATTAAATACCTTTTTTCTATTGTTAGTGTCGTTTTTTTATCTTGTTACGACAAAGAAGTATAACTTTTAACGCGTGTACATAAGTACACACACACTTTTTTTTCACCCCTGGACTGTCCACAATCATAAGGGCTTAAGGCTTCATACAAACGAATGTACTCGTATGTGTGTTCATACCTTGTAATGATGATGAAAAGACTGTTGGCAGCATAAGTTTTACAAAAAATGTATTTATTACAACATTAGCAAAAGTTGAACAATAACAAATTATATAACAATTTATATATATTCAATTTAGGCTCTGAGAAGGCACTGATGAACATTATAATACTACTACAGTTTAGGTAAATATCCCAGTCTTCGAGAAGAATTGATAAGAAGTTTGATCTAGTTTGTGTTTCTATATTACTTAATAACAATATCTTGGAAATTTCACACGCGATTGCTATACATATAATATAAGGAATACCTGTCCAACACACGGTAAAATGGTGTAATTTCGTGCAAACTTTCATCTCTTTTATCACCAGCTTAAGGGTTGAATTTGCAAAATTCTTTCCTTAGCGATCACTCATAGTGTAAAATACCGGAGTCAACGTGTTTATTACCGGGATACGCTTATATACGATTTGCGATTTAAGTCGAGGGCATAGATAGTTAGGTAGCACTATGAAAAACTGTACCGATATACTATAGTTTTATGACGAGAGTTTCCTTCATCGACAGTTCAAATTTTCTATAATATTCGAATCCCTCGTCAAGTGCCTGAATACATTTAGCTATAATATATAATCACATGTTTCTTCTAATAGGCCAAGGATGTTTTTTTATAATCGTAAAAGTTTTAGTGCACTGATCACCAACGAGTGCGTCACAAGAAAAACCGTGGCCGGCCATATATGACGTACGTGGCAATCAAAGTGTTCCAAAGGAATTAAGGTGATCATTCTATATCTTCAACTAGAGCTGCCTGCCCCGGCTACGCACGGGTGTATTTACGAACGGAAAAAATGAGACCAAAACCTAATTATGCCCATTCTGTCAGTCTTTTTGAAAATTTTCCCACTGTCCACTTACTTACTTATTAATATGGCGCTTTTTTCCTTAAATTGTTCACAATTCCCTACTTTTTTTTCAAACATTATCTTTCACACAAATCTTGTACTGACAATTACAAACACGATCAAAAAGAAGTACCTAATAAAAAATAAAATAAAACACAATAAAAATAAATGAATTTATATAGATTCAGCAATTGGTTTTTATTTATATAGCTACATATATACATAAAGCTTGGTAGTATCAGTAAATAAAACTAAAACACAATTCAGAATAAAGTTATTAAGTTAACTTCAAACGGTAATATTGGACATAGTAGAACGTTCGATCTGGGGCGTGTGAAAAAATCGTTCAGTTTATTCAGAAGCGAGTTTATAAAGCGGACCGTGTCAGTTCCATTCACCTATCGCGCGGAAGCTATTATCGCCCAGCTACGACGCCCCCGGAACGCGTTTCGTAACCACGTTCAAGCCATTTTTTTATCTAAGCCCTATCATAATAGGAGGACGGTATATATTTGAATAACTCGGCAGAGGTCGAATGATGCGGCAAAATATTTACTTAGGCGGTGGACTTATTGACCGAGAAGTATCTTGTTCGATACGAATGACTTGATTGTTTAGTGTAGTCAGGACCGGTGAAAAGGTACTTAGATTTTTTTGAATAGAAAATTCGTATGGCAGGGCTTTGAAATTCTGATCCGCAAACTTTTTGTGAGACAAAAGTGCTTCTCGCTTTCTTTCTTTCTTGTCCGTAGTTGCATGTGCTCCATTCAGATGGCGTGGCTGTCACTGAACAAAATTGAGACAACTGATTGATGAATAATTAAATTGTTTCCCTGTAAAACAAAGGTTTCAATTCTATAGTGTGACTTTACGACACATCCTTATTTTTGTAATTTAAATGACGTATTCAAATATTACTTACTGAAGAGGGCAGTACTACTATAGTATCATTTCTTAGTAGTTATTGTTATGAAATGTTGTTAGTTTTTCACAGTTATTGGATATTATATAATATTTGCTTATTCAGACTACTTCCATTATCTATAGATGTAAATAAAATTGTAATGTCAAAATAACGACTTTTTACTAGATAGATATGAAAGTATACTCAGTACTTAATAAAAATTCAATTTTTAAAAGTTTTTGAGGTAAAACTTCTTTAGGCGCGACTAGGAGGTAACTGGACGACAATACAACGAAGTCCGTTACGACAATATGGCGTCACGTTTCTGTACCATCTGGTTAGATAATAATTAAACATAACCAAAACTTCTATTAAATCATAATTAATTTAATTCGTTACTTATCGTAGTAATCTCTTCGTACTTTTCTATGTTTTATTTACTTTATAACAAAGAGTTGCTAATAATATTTCCTGTGTTATTTAAGTTCCGAATTAGCTGATAGATGGCACTACACATAATGAAGATTTTATTTCATTTTTTACTTACTTACATTGAAACCAGATGTCAGCACGGTCGCGCGTCCATATATACATAATTAATTCTATTGTATGATTTTTATAATTATTCAATTTAATATTTTTTATTATAATTTTTCTTTTCAAAAATTTTTGATTGGTTTGTTTATAAACGATTTATTGACAAAATCAAAAATATTTAAAAAGTTTTACTTCAATCGCGTGTGACGGTTACACGCAATCCGTTTTATTTGTCTGTCTATCTGTTTGTTCCGGGTAATCTTCGATACGGTTAGGCCGCTATTGACGGGACTTGCACTGATTTCATAAGGAGTAACTTAGGTTATTTTTATTTTTGATAAAAAATTAGGGTTCCGCGCAACTATAATAAGATAAAAAAGTACCAAGACCAGGCGTACACTATGCGGACATCGATACTGACCAAAAATGTTTTACTAAATCCCACACGGACGAAGTCTATAATAATAATAATGAACTCTATAATAATAATGGACATTGATTAATAAATAATAGTTCAAATATGTCTTCAATAGTTTAATTATTAGTTGTCTGAAAAATAAGTAATATCATCATCAATTAGTATAATCACCTCCACCTTTAAGTGATAATACAATTGACTGCATTTCCGTGAATTATATTGATTTGACGTTTACCGTGGTCATTGAATAATTTATAAGCAAACACAAATACAGTCCAGCTCTAGGTCAGCCACTGATAATTTACTATACCTCTGACGATTATTCTGCAAAATATTGCAGATATATGTATACCATATGTTTTAAACTAACAGACGCACTTACAGAATTGGAATTTTTAGTTTATTTTCTTATTAGCTGATACCCACGATTTTGTCTGAATCGTTTATCATAACAAGATATCTTTTGTATGGATGAAAAATCATTAGAACTACACAACTAGCGTCAATTCCCCACGGCCAGAAAATACATCGCTGAATACGTACTGCTTTTGAAAATATTAGTTTCATTAAACTTGGATAACTTTATATTAAACTAGCGGGCCCGGCAGACGTTGTCCCGCCCTGATTATAAAAAAATCCTTGACAATTTATATACCAAAACCTTCCTCATGAATCACTTTACGGTGAAAACCGCACGAAAACCCGTTCAATAGTTTTTGAGTTTATCGCGAACAGACAGACAGACGCGGTAGGGGACTTTGTTGTATACTATGTAATGATTAAGCTATCGTGATATTCATTAAAATGAAAATAAAGTGTTTCAGAAGTATAACTAAAAAATAAGTCGAGGCAGTCATAAGGGCTACCGAAAGAAGTTAAAACTGACAACAATGGAATAACTGCCTTCTTTAATTAAAGTTTTAAAACAATTGTAGTCTGAATTATTTAAATTTCATAATTTATTCACATTAGTCTGGTTTCCACATCTATTGGTACTGTGAGCGATAATTATAAAGTTTATTAATTACTCAAACATATGGTGGGCTATACGAGCTGACTACAAAATATCAATATTATATGTACACAGGCCACTATACTACGCGTCACTAGTCTGACATACACGGAATATGTCACGAGCATGTTTGTGGCACTTCACTGGCATAGTGACGTGAACCCATAAAATTTTCGCTTACCGAAAATCGCTCAGCGCGACTAAAGAAGATTTCACTTCAAAAAAATTGATCCAACTATATCGAGATAACTTTTGAGTGATTCGTGCGTAACGACAGACCTCTATAATTTTTTTTTTTTTATTTATACTGAAGATACAAGAACATATCTTAATACTTTTTGTACTGTTTTAGTAACGATGATTCAGTAATTGTGTACTCGGATACTATTTCGGTCAGTGATCATCCCTTAGAATAATCTTTTAATGGTAAAAGACATTCAAATTTTTAAAACCGTCTGTGTAATAGTTAACAACCTAAAAATCTCTCATTACACATCTGTGTGTTCCGATAGCTGCACAGTGGAACCAGTTTTATAGGCTTAAGGTGTACATATATATATATATGGACCTTGGACTAGATTTTCATTTGATATCGTCATTATAGTTAAACAATTAAAACCTATAAAGTGTTATTATAAAAAAGTTAAATACTTGCTTTAAAAAAGTTTCGAATTAAATGCACCGGTGTCGCTTTTTCGCAAGTTAGTCTTGCGATGCATTTTACTTAAACTAACCTAACGTAACCATTTCCGATATACGCGTATGTGTTTGTGAATCATGCAATTTTGATTTTATAATTCACAAACGAATATATGTATGAATAGCTTAGAATAGTTTAGCTAGGTCAGTTCGGGTTTCTCAGGTAACAGCCCAAGCCGAGGTGTGCCGTGAGCCCTTGAGCGTGTTACCTAAAAATATAATCGGCTGAGTGCCTTAAGCGCTTGCCTTAGTAGTCCGGTGAAGCTGTAAAGACCTTGCCAGGTCAATAGCATAGTCAGTTCGAGGGAAAAAAAATCTGACGTAACCAAAGCGAGACAAAATAGCAAGATGGCGAACATTCAGCGACCACGGTGCATTTAATTCGAAACCTTTTTAAAGCAAGTATTCAGTACGTATTTAACTTTTTTCTAATAACACCGATGAAGTATACGAAATATGAATATATTAAAATTAATTTGGGGGTTTAGATTCAGGAAGTACACTCAAAATTGCGTAATATGGTTAAAATAATTTCACTGGTAAAAGGGTCCATTCAAACGGATGCGTGAGAATTTGATTTGGCACGTCAGGGAAAGAGTGAGACGTCCGACTACGGTATTGTAAAGTATCTTCTTTATCGCACAGTGCAATTATTGTGATAGATAAAGACAACGCTATACAAAACCGAAATTAGTCGACCATCTCCGTCTTCTTCTCGACGTGCTAAATTGAAAGTCGGGTACTGGTACTATTATTGTTATTAGTTATTGAAATTTTTATAAAACACTTAATAATGGGAAATGGATCTGATTATGAATACCACAACTTTCTAAATATCCTATTGCTGGGCAGAAGAGTCTGCCTAAGGAAATTTACAGGCGCTTTACGTATTAAATGCAATTAATTTCTGCATTCTATTGATACAATATACTATGAGAATATTTCTTAAAAGATTACCTATTGTGCTCTTGCTCATTTCCGGACGATTGTATTTTCTGATTAACTTCAAATAACATCTACGTGAAATGCAATAAAATCTTTTTTACAATCTCGAATCTTTAACCCTTGTAGATGAAATATATCAACGTAGTTATCCATTGTAATAACCGATTCATTTGGATGGTTTAAAATTGTATGTAGTGTAGGAGTAACAAAATTGCATTTCGATAACGAATTATTAACGTGTAATTATTTATAACAAGTTTAATTAATCCTGGCCAAATTAATTTCCCACGCGGCTTTGTATATATACAGTACATTTCACCATTTGCCCGTGGTATGAGCCATGTTAGATTATTAAACTTGTGTTAGTTCATCACTAAAACATTGTTTTAAACCCATTAATTATTTTTTTCGAAAGCGTTAGTAACACTTTTTTTTATTAACGTGGGGAAATCCCTTATGGATACACCACCCTCTCAGGGGAGAGAGTGGGTTATGTCCGACTCGCACGGACTAAAACCCCACGGTGTACCGTCCGACCGTATTGTTGGGGCGGCAAGAGATCGAACTATGCTAGTCCCTTTGGATAGCCGCCCCAACGCTCCTTCCTAATAGGGAGACAGGCTGGTTACACACCAGCTGCCTCGCCTCGTCCGCCGGACCCGTGCAATGAGGAGATGGGCCCCCCGGCCCATCCCCTTAGGTCCGGCTACGGTGGCGGGAGGAGGCGGGCAAAATGCCGCCTCCTCCCTCCGGTCCTCCGTTGACGGAGAGGGCCGCTCAGAGGGTCATCCTCGCGAACCCTCTCCGCCGCCGAGATGACGTCCTCGCAGAAGGAGGCCATCGCTCTCCACGCCTCCTCGCTACCGAGCATGGCCGTAACCACACTCGGCAGCGACAAATCTGTACCCACCGCCGCAGCCAGAACGCGGCGCTGTCCCTCCCACGCAGCACACTCGGACAGAGTGTGCTGCGCGGTGTTCTCCGCAGCGCCGCACTCATGGCATGCGGCGGTTGGCTCTCTGCGAGCGATCTGGTGCAGGTACCACCCAAAACAGCCGTGTCCGGTGAGCACCTGCACCAGTCGGAACGACAGGGAGCCCCAACTTCTCTCTATCCACTCCGGCAGGATCGGGCGGACAGCGTCAATAGTATAACGCCCGAAACGCTCGTCCGCCAGGTCCTGCCTCCATCGCCTTAGCGCCTGCTCTCGGCCTTCCCTTCTCTTGGCCTCAATCTCCCTGGGGGCTGGAGGCTCCCCAATTCTCTTCTTTACCGCCGTGAACTCGTACACGGCGGCAAGAACTCCCGCCTCCAGCTCCCAGGGTAGGGAGCCGGCGAGCGCAAAGGCCGCCGTGGAGGCCACGGTGCGGTACCCCCTTATTGCCCTCAATGCCACCATGCGCTGCGCAGTGCGTAACACCCGCACACTAGCGACACTGAGGGCATCGGCCCACACAGGGGCTCCGTAGACAGCCATCGCCCGCACGACCCCCACGTATAGTCGGCGGTACCCAGCACTCGGCCCCCCTATGTTGGGGAGCAGCCGGCCGAGTGCCGCCGCCACCCCAACAATTCGCGGTCTGAGCCCCTCACAATGGGGCTCAAACCGCCAGCGCCCGTCCAGGGTGAGGCCCAAATACTTCATCTGGGTCCCCACCCTGAGTCGGGCACCCTCCACCATTATGTGGGCCCCAGGTGGTGGCCCTCGCCGAAGCCCGTGAAATAGTAGGGCCTCAAGCGTTAGTAACACTATGCTATAGTTTATCATCATATCAGCCTGTAAGAGATGTACTGAAGGCCCGTTAACTGTTTTCCGAACGAAAGTATGGGTGTACCTAATTACCACGCCACGACATATTGGCGATTTCGAACTCAGAAAAATCTTCTGTTCTATGTTTTCCCACATTCGGTGGTACTATAAGAACGTTGTTCAAGTTCATGTTTCCTCACGAGGTTTTCTTTGACCATCACCTGTTAGTGTTACCAATTTAAATTAGTGAACGTACGCTAATTCCGCAAAATTCGTTGGGACACACGTCAGAAAGCGAATTGACATTCCACCGATCAAACTACTCGACTATCGCGACCATTTTGTCAGATTAGATACAATGAATTTGAGCTCACGTCAAACAACGCAGTATCCCAAAATGATCTCACTAAGTCATCATAGCTCAAATATTTTTCTAGCTTTCAAAGTCTTGACAGGCAATTTTTAAGCATTAGCAAAAAATACCTTATTTTAATATTAAATGAACAATTCAGTGATATATTTATACATACAATATCCTAATATTTCTTAATTTTCAGTCTATACGAGCTTGTTTAGTTCCACAAAACTATTATTACAAGTGCTCGTTTAGTGGTTAAAATTTGATCATAAATCCTTTCAAGTTATCCTGTATCCTTTTAAATCATTTCAAGTTTCAATATTAAGGAAACAAAACTTTTTTTCAATTTTTTTATTGATACCACTAAAGGTCAGTAGTTACTAAACGAAAAAAGAATAAAGAAAATCAGTTGAGAAAGAGGAGGAATATGTTCTTTACTGTTTTCCCTCTGCCTGTCCAGATATAGATGTATTATTTTTTGCTTAGGTTCAAAAAACAGAGTTCAATAATATATTGAAGAATAATCATCACAATTTAATTAAAAAATAATTAAACCTTTAAAGCCAAAATAAGGCCATTAATCAAACTTTTCATTATAACTTTTTCCTGGTTTAAGTCAGAGAATTATAAAGGAATAAATCAACTTTAAGATATACACTAGTACAAAAAGGAATTGTGTGGTAAATGATCATTTATGCTAAATCTTATTAACGGTAAACTGAGGGGTTGGCTCAACTTTGTATACATGCTGAAAGAAATATTTTTAAGAAAATTTGGCCATTCAATATAATTGTACATAAGTTTGTTGATAAATATTATATCAGTCGTGCTTGTATGAATCTGTGACGTTTATCTATTAACGTATTAACGTTGTAATACATATTTCTTTACTGTCAAATTTAACAAGCGTTAGAGAATGGTATGTCTATTATATATATATATATAATGAAAATATAGTTTCTTTGAGGCTAAATTACGTCAAAACTACTGAACGTATTGGCAAGGGGACCATTCCATGCGGAATTTTTCGTAGATTCTTCTGGGCTACTTCTTTTTTGAATTCAATTGACCCATTGCTATGTTTTTTAATTAAGAATTTATTTAATGCACAACGAAACGGGCGAATATCAACCAATTTTGTATAAAATATAGGGGATGCGTTCCAAAGTTAGAAAATAAAAACAATTTATTGAGAATAACACTATTATTTATTATTGTTTTAATTTTTACTATTAGGTTTTATAGAATTTAGTTTTTTTTTGTATTGCATATGTTGAGGTCATTTAATTATGGAGGTTCTTTTGAAGCTCAGGAGGGCAACTAACTTATTTTTCTTAAATAACTTTAAACTTTAGAAACAAAACAATTCGAAAACCACTCAATTGAAATCACATGTCAGATTATTGGTGTCTGGCCCGCTAATGTAACTTGGTCGGTAATATCAAAGGCTCCAGCGACACGCGGTATTTTTGTAACTTGAAACCCGGGCGGCTTTTGTCAAAGAACGTTAGTTTAGAAAATATAAGGTTTTTTTATAAATAATTTAACGCTTCTTTCATTTACCTATCATATTAATTTATTAGGTTCGAATTATAAATTTTGGATCCGCGAATAATAAAATTTTCAGCTGCAAATATAGAAATTGGATACATTTTTTTACCCGTGAATACTGAAACTGCGAATAAGATAACCACAAATAAAAAGATTTGACGTTGTTATAAAACAATACATTAATTGGCTGAGATTTATTAATTTATATATGCTTACTTTATGTAGTGAATGTTACTAATGTTATAATTAAACAGTATTGTTATCATGTTACTGTCATTATTAAACCTTTATTGAAATTATAGATCATTAATCATGTTGTCGGTGTGACAGGAATCGTGATGCAACTCATTACTATGCAACATTATCAGCTACTCGTCTCATGTCACAGTCAAATTGCCTTTCCATATATTATGCACTGTCGAGCAAGCTATGTAGATACGAGCTTAATGAAATTGTAATTACTTGACTGTAAGAAATGATTAAATATTACATTATTTATTGAAACATTTACCTTATTAATTGATATTAAAAAGGAGTAAATCAAAAATCAAATGAAAAGTATCAAACATTACTTCTGAATATGCTGGCCAATTAGTAACTTTTATGATTCTACTAGTTTTGTAGTTTGAAATAAAAACGGCCCCAAATTCGAAAAACTTGACTTTATTGAACTGGCGTTGTCTATTTTCACACTAATGTAATTCTTCTGAAGAGAAAGCGTGATAGATGTAATAGAATATCGCCTTGGTAACTCTAAACGCTTATTACTTTTTATAAATTATATTTTGTAACGAAATCAGAAATCAATATGAAATGAATAAGTAAGTATTAAAGATTAAGCCATCTGGAAGAGTGTGTTCCTTTCGGAATATGATCTACATTAGGGGTTCCTAAAATTGAAAGATAACCATTATTTTATACCTATTATTTTATGGAACCCCATATCAAATAATTACAAATCAACACTGAAATTTATATAAGAACATTTGTTTCAATAAGAACAAACACATTATACACACATACATACATAGTCCGGGCTGAATGCTTGCTAACTACCTACTTATTTACATAAAAATAATGAGTCCTTCTCATCACATATTTTGCGATATTACAAAATAATATTTGTAACTGTGGTATTATTTAATAGCTAATAATAAATAATTTTGGCGAAACCTTGATCACTATTCTACGGAAGCCTAGGTTCCGCAAAACCCAGTTTGAGAATCCCTGATCTATATATATGTCTTTACTATGATAAATCGGAAGTAATTGTACGTCGTAGACATTGGCTTCGACATAGGATTACTAATGCGGCTGATATCGGTACTTTTTCATATTGTACAATTATTTTTGGTTCCAATAGATAAATGTAAATAAATGTATGTGAGTAATAAATTAAATAAATAAGTAAAAAAAAAGTCTAGTTATCTTTTCACGAATGAAATTTGATATGCAATTGCCCTACAAACTAAAGAAGAGCACAGAGTATTTTTAACCTGAATAAGCAAACTAAATATTATTTATATTACAATCTTCATATATAAATTTCTTCGGTACGTGTGTATGTCACTGAATTCCTCCTAAACGGCTGGACCGATTTTGATGAAATTTTGTGTGCGTGTTCGAGTGGATCCGAGAATGGTTTAGATTTACAATTGGACCCGGTAGGTGGCGCTGTGGTTGAATTTTAGTTTATTTTTTTTATTATCAAGGCAGGACAACGTCCGCCGGGACCGCTAGTATATATATAAACCTTTGCAAGACTTAATATTTTACCACCTAGAATTATATCTTTTAATACTTGGAGAGATTACAAATAAACATTAGGTAGAATAATCAACATAAAAGAATGTAAATAGTTTATTGTAAATTCATTTGTACCTATTATTTATTATGCTAATTGGTTTAACATTATAAACGTGACCTAGTTTGAAACTTTGATATAATAAAGTAGGTACCTGACGTAAACTTCGGCTCATTTATCATCGGCTCGTGTCTGTAATACGACACTCGGGTTAACTTCATAATCTGAAGGTTCGTCTTGCGCGATAGGTTAATTGCGTTCAGCAGTACATTAATTACATTTTAAAATAATGTACAGTGTAATTAGAAAAGGTTTCGTATTGTATTATCAATGTATTGTGATTTTTGGTAAATGTTTTTTTGAAGTTATACTTCTTTTTGGCGCGTTAGGGAAAAATGATGAGAGTAAATGTTTACGATGAGCGCGCACACCGTCATGAAAAACCGACACCCCGAAGTTATTACGATGCGCGCGCACACCGTCACGAAAAACCGACACCATGAAGTTAGCTATAGTCAACATTTTGTTTCTTTGTATTTGTTGTTTGTATTTCTTTGTATTAAAACTTTCAATGTGTTAAATACCTTTTTTCTATTGTTAGTGTCGTTTTTTCTACAAACGTAGAATAAGGCGAAAGATAAAATTTTTGAAAAGATTTTTATCTTGCTACGCCAAAGAAGTATAACTTCTAACGCGTGTACATAATTACACACACACTTTTTTTTTTAATAAAATAAAACAATAAATTAAAAAATATTATTGATAAAAGTTTTTAATAGTACTACAGTTCATTTTTAAATACTCATAAAATACACTCTATATTCATATATAGTTGCATATTATTTTTCTCTGTTTGTTTTTTAGGATTTAGGCGAGTTCGTTAATTATCGAACTATTCACGTAGAGGTGACTATATTGCTTGAAAATTATGACCCCACATTACATGATTAATTAATGAAATTAATAATTGTTGTAAAGAAAATCAAATTGTTATTATTTCATTTATAACAGCTACGAAAGAAATCCGAGAATTCAGACGGAATTAATTTTCACAAATGTTTCTATACAATAGCTATTTTTAGTAAAGAAATGTTTGCGATACACTTACAAAAATAAATTGTTATTCCACATTGTTTTGTATATTATTACTAACTGATAGCTGCCCGATTCGTTGGGAATTAAAAACAAATGATAAAGGATCAATCGAATCCAAAAAAATAACAGAACCATATACGAAAAAAGTTGTGTGTAGTTCACAAGCGGTAGAAAGAATATTTAGTATTCTGATTAATTTTTAAGAGAATGACATGAACACACTATGGAGATGATAAACATTAGTTTTCGTCATTATTTTGTAATATTCACATATATATTAACAATGTTAATAATACACAACACAGAATAATTTTTAAAAGTGCGCGATAGTCACTACGATCCAACAGAAAATAATATTCTACAGATTTCAACGTTTCTTTCTCTCTCCCTCTCCTTGTATAACATTGCGAGTACATTAAGAATGTACTATCTCATTGTGTCGCAGCCTAAAATCTATATTTACATTCATAGCTATCTCTTTATCATTACAAATGTTCGTTTTATAAAATTCAATTCACACCGAATCAATAGACGTTTCACTTCAAAAATTCTGCATCGAATTGTGAAAATTCTATGCCAATGCGTTCAACAGTTTTCACATAATCGAGCCTCAAAGCAACTGTATTGTGATAATAATATAGAACAATATTATTGAGTTTAAAAGTATTTCATCTCCTTCATGACAAATTGAAATTGTTTAGCGCTTCTTAATTGCTCGACTTTTACAATCTTTTACTCGTATTCCCGAACTTTGTGGCCTTTGGATAATTACAGTTTCGGTCGTTGCAAAATTACCTTTTTTATGGACTATCAGCGACGTAATAATAATGGTTTTATGTATCTTTTTTTATTTTTTGTTTCACATTATTATTATTTAGTTATTTTTCCACTTTTATTATACGTCCAAGTTATGTAGTAGGTCAACAAATTCCATTTATCTGGCCAGTATTTTCTACATACTTGTTACTTACAAAGAGCTATTCAAGAACTATACACATATAATATCTCTACTTAGCTCTTGATGTGTATATCCTTGTCTGGTTAAGAAAAACCTTAATTTAATTTGTTAAAAGTAGCAACAGATAGCACATAATACATTTTAATAATAAGAGAAACGGCTTAATTTAATATTCTTATATTTTAACCAATAAGTGAATACAAAATTTACTCATAAGAACATTAATATTTGAGATGATTATACAATTTAAAATTATTTTTTACAAGCAGATTATCATCCTAATTGTAACTAATATTATAAATGCGAAAGTGACTTTGTTTGTTTGTTACGCTTTCACGCCTCAACTACTCAACCGATTTTCATTATGCTTACACATCGTCAGGGGTACAGAAGAGGTATAGGTATCTTTCATCCAGGGAAAAATACGGTTTCAATAGATCAAATCTACTTCAACGCGAGCGAAGTCGCGAGCAAAAACTAGTGTCATATAAGGAGATGATGAAATCGAACTTATTAGAAATTTACCATGCTTATAGAATATATTCGCTAAAATGGACTACGAAAACAACATTGTCATACTTCAATATATTTTTCTTACCTTTATCCCATCTAAGTAGGGTCGGCACGTGTTTTCCTATTTCACTCTCCTCTATCAGCTGGCCAAATCAATGTTCATAGTTTTATACATTTATCATTCTTCACACAATGGACTTTCTCTGGTTTCTCGCTACTTTTATATCCTATCTTATCCTATCTATCTTAAAGAAAATCAAAAATACTTTAGTCAATTTAGGCGCTTATGGACGTCAAAACTACCACTACTTTATGAACAATACATGGTGGCGCCGTGCGTTCTCGGCGCCATTGGAGTTCTATACTAATTGAGTGGACTGTATTTGCAGGGGTGCGAATTTTATACTAAACTATATTGTGAACAGCAATATGACAATGGAGACAATATTGGGAAGGAAATTGGCACATACCTCGTGGCGTTGCAGTTTCTCCTGGCTACCGGCTAGGTGGTTATTCTCAACGCACTGCACAGATTGTTCTCCGCCATAACACTGACGGACACTAAAGTCTAGATTAAATTGTCACACACAACAATATTTGACTATAAAAGAGTGTCGGCACGCACTATGTGGAGCGAAGCGATTATTGCTACTCACTCGACCAAGCGAAAGAATCACCTATTCGAGAACGGTCATATTCGTCGCGTGACGCGATGATGAGTGTATCCATCTGCCTTGGAAAGGAAAGGTTAAGAGCGGGATGGAAAGAATCGTGAACTGATCACAATGTTGCGGTAAATTTAAACTACATTAAAGCGGCGCAACCAATACTCATCTGGGTATATTATTTGAATGGCATTTACTTCGATCAAGCTATTACTCCTCATGTACCTCTGGCCCTCGTGTTATGTTGGGGTCAGTTGGTTTGAGGCTTCAGAAGCAATAAAACATTGGTTGACTTCACAGTGGACTGTATATTTTAACTTTCACAATGTATATAATCGTATGTAACGAGCCGGTGACAATACATATTTTCCTCGGTTTAACACTACAATTATAGTCTTACAAGTAGTACATTATACGTGCCTTACTGCCGCACGTTCATCCATACATTTACATAATTCACATAAATTCACATTATATTTTTATTGATGGTTCCGTATAAGATTAGACAAATAATATTAATCATCGTATTGGCGGTTATATTTGAATTGTAACATAAAGGATGTTTCTAAATATCACAAAAGACATATTGAACACAGAAACCAAGTAAATAAGAAATACGACAGTTTATCTGTACGTATTACGTAAACAAATTTATACACATAGACATGGTTTGTCTGTCTATACCAGACACATTAAACCTGCACATATCGTATTTATTAATATAATATGACATCCCATTACGCATAATGAGCATTAGTATAGAGAAATATATATATAGATATGAGAACTCATCTGTTCGTAGTAAATAGAGAAACATTTATTAAACATTTATTTACAACATTTATTTCTAGCTCATCTGTCCGTAACATGTTATATTAATATTTCCTCTGATATTCCTGTTCTTATTCACTTTAATTACAATAGGCATCAATTTTAATATTCGTATCTCACTCAGTTGCATTTAACTGTGGTTTTCGAATTCCACCACTACGACAAGTCTTGTAATGATTCCATATACTTTTTATTAAGGTTCAAATCCTTTCACGGGACACTATGGTCATACCTATTTCTGAATGAAAACAACGCCGTTCTTACATACCAATGAAGAGTTCGTCGTACATAGAAACCATTGAAACTCGAGGTGGTCGAATCTGTTTCACATGAGTAGCAAACTATTATGAACTAATATTAGCACTGCACAGATATTTGTATATTGTAATAATATAACAGCATTGTTTTCTACTATTGTATTGTATCGCATACTTTTAAAATGTAAGTTTATTGGCAATAAAAAATACTATTTATAAAATAAATTTTATTAAGACAAACAAAACAAGTGCGTCACTGTTACTAAAATGGAATATATTATTATGAAATAATATTATAGTATTTTATTTAACAATTACCCCACACTGTTTGTTTGTTTCTCAATTATTTCCAATTCATCTTAACTTGTAGTACTCGCCTCAGTTACGTAGGCATCCCCAAAATCTCTGCAACCGTTCTTTCTTGACGATATTCTAACCAATTCCCAACAACATCGTACCTTAAAAATATAAGTCCCAAATAGGTGATAATTATTTACATCTTTTTACAAAAATAACTACACTACACCAATTCTAGACTTGAAATTGATTATAGTTTTTATATTTCTACATCTAAAATTCTTATCTATGATTATCTAGATATATATAAAATACGAAATAACAAAAACATTTTTACTATTACTTACTACTTAATAGGGAATTATTTAAATGTTTAATATTCCCAATTAATAGAAATGATTATACGATACTCTTACTAGCATTGTTTTGTTTGTTCAAATGAATTTAATGAATGGTATAATTTAATCTATTTTGTTATACTAGAAGAGGTGACCTTAATTATGTTAGAACTCATTAAATTAACAATAGTAATTATTTTAAACGAACTGCATAATAAACTATCTGGTGCCCACGACTTTGTTTTTATGTAAATTATTTTGTACTTACATAGGTATAATATGTACCTAAATAAATTTTAGGCTATTATTTTTATTGTAATTTTCTTTCCCCTTATTTGATTTTAATTTAGCATCACTGTTCAGCATCTATGGAGTAGCGCAATGAATGTAATACCAGAGTATTATTGACTATGATTAATTAAGATATTATTTTTTTTATATAACATAGGAGGCAAAAGGACAAGTAGTTCACCTCATGTTAAGTGATCACCACCGTCCATAGACACTTGCAACACCAGAAGAGTTGCAAGTGTGTTGCCTCCCTATGTTTTGGGGAGGGAAAGTAGGGAAGGGGGAGGGAAGGACCGAACGAATCGCAACATTGCAATCACAGTTACTTCACGTCGGTGTTTTTATGAGAGGGTGGAACTATCCCGTGCGAGCCGACCCATTCATGCTGAAAGCAGTAAAGCTTCAACGTGGCTCCACCACCTATTAAATTTCTTCTTTCCTCTTCTTTCATTCGTTTCATCTTCTATTTAAAAAAGCCATCAAAAAGTCTTTTTGGAGATTAGCCCTGTTACAGACACTTAACTTTTATTTATAGATTACTACCGGGCCCGGTGGAAGTTATCCCGCCCTGATGATAAAAAGTAACTTAACAAATTATATACCTAAGCCTTCCTCATAAATAAATTTATGTACTAGCGAAAACCGCATGAAAGTTCATTCACTAGTTTTTGAGTTTAATACGAACAGACAGACATGACAGAAATCTTTGTTTCATAATATGTAGTGATATTTTGACTACAGTTGTACTTAACAAATACAACATCTTCGCGAGCACCCATAAATATCATCATTGCATAGTATAAAACAAAGTCCTCTGCCGCGTCTGTTTGTTTGCGGTAAACTCAAAAACTACTGAACGGATCTTCATGTGGTTTTTACCAGTAGATAGAGTGATTCTCGAGAAAGGCTTAGGTATATAATTTATCTATATTTTTTAATTATAGTACTAAAATAAATTTAATTGCATACTTGCTTAATGCTTGGATAATTAAAAAAAACTTTTGCTTTACAATTATTCTTTTTTTCAATCTCGCCAATGTTATCTTATTGAGTTTGAGTCTTTAATCGAATCAATATTAAAATACAATGTATCAATATACAATGTAAATAAACGTAGTAAAAATACAGTGTCTTTGATACGATTATGATGATTTATTCAAAGTTACTTGTCGCAAAGGCCCAATCATCGAGTCAATCATTGCTATCGATCGTTCGTATCTGCATAGCGTAGGTCCTTGACACGTGGCCGGTCACTAAAGCATGCCCGTTGGAGTTGGCGTGTACGAAATTACATACCTGTTTGCTCGAGGTATGCCATAAAAAAAAAATTTTTCAATACGGGGTTCACAAACTGACTCTGTTTCAATTCATAGTTAGCAACAGTAGCCGCTGTTGAGAGTTTTTGTAATACAGCAGTTCGCAGTCTTTATAATGTCGAAGTATGGATACTGTAGCCATTGAAACACAAAACTCTTTGACATATTTTGACCTGCACTCATAGGTTTTGAAAGAAATATATAATCAGAAGTATAATGAGTGATTTACACATTTTTTTATATCTGACAATCTTGTTTCTGGTACTAATTCAAACACTGAATAAGACTGACCGAGAATGGGCTGTTAAAACTATCAGAAATCGCAGGAAACGTTTTCCACGTATTTCATAGAATATATATTACCGAAATGACATAACATGAAATTAAGTTTTTTTTTGCCTTCCAAATTTACGTAGATAAGTATTTTTAATTCCAAGTTATTAAGCTCGGTCACTTCGATATTGTATTTAAAAACAGAACACGTTGATAAGAACTGTTTTTAAAAGATGTTCCCTGAGCTCTAATCAGTCAATTAGTTATGCCAAACGATTTCTAGAATTTGAACTAAACGTGTCTGTATTATTATAAATACGAAACAAAAAAGTGCGCAAAAATGTCAGTTACAGAATAATTACTACATAACACAACCACAATTTCTACGGTATTTTGTAGTCATACCGAGGCTTAGCCAAGCGCTGGACTAATTGAAACATGCTGTATACGTTTTTTTTTTAATTCTCCGAGCGCAGTTTAAAATGTTTGCTTAATTGAATTGAATAACATACATGAATGTGCATTACACGTAAAATCTTATAAAGGTATTATTTTAACTCGTCGTCGATTACAACCATAAACGATTTTTTTTTAAATTTCAACATTATTCAGGGTTTATTGCCAAAAAGTGTACAATTATAATCATTGCAATTTTTTAATTCTGTAATTTTATGCCAGCTGTGTACAAATAATACGTTATTAGGAATTCGTTTTCAATTCATTGAAAGTTGACAAGTTACTATGTATTTCCAAATTAGATAACATCAAAGTTCGTCAATAGCTGCTAAACAAAAATAAAAATGGAAAGCGGCTGAAAAAGAAAAGGGTATAAACACTTGGCATATTTATATACAGGTTTTCTAAATCGAATATTAAGCTCTAGACTGCCCAAAACCATAACGGTTCTTATGTGTTCTTATGTGATTAAATAAATAGTAACAGATACCGATTTCAATTCAATAACACTTATATTGGCAGATGACAACGACAGTGTTTGATTTTTTTGAAATTTAAAAAACTATGAAACACCTTCCGTATTATTACAAAAAAGTTAAATACGTATTAAATACTTGGTTTAAAAAGGTCTCGTAATAAATGCACCACGCTCGCCCGTGGCAAGTTCGCGTTATCCATTTTCGCAAGTCTAACCTAACGTAACCAAAGCGAGACAAAGAGCAAAATGGCGAACATTCAGCGACCGCGGTGCATTGAATACGAAACCTTTTTAAAGCAAGTATTCAATACGTATTTAACTTTTTTGTAATAACACCGTAAGAAGGGTTTAAATTCAATAAAAACGTACGTCGACCTTACGATGCACTGGTCAATGGACTGTTAGTAACATACCTTTAAAAAAATAACAAATTATGTATTGTAAAATTATAATTTAAAAAAATGGGCTAGATATTTAAAACCATAATACGCCATTTTGAGATCTGGGTCTTTAAAATCGGCTGAAAGGTTAAAGCTGTCAAAGGCAGATATAGAGATCCTATTAATATTTAAAAGTAGATGTCATTTATTTCCATGACAGTGTATAACAAAAACAGTTTACATTCTAATTTCGACACAAGAGGATTGCTAAGATAAGTATCATGAAAGAACTACTTTTTACAGGCATCCGAATTATATTAAACTGTGTTATTTATTACAAGTACTGTAGAGTTATGTCGTTTCGTTAAATGTCAATGACGAGCAAAACAACCCTTGTAATAGTTGCCAAGATTAAAATATATTCAGCAAAATGATTCAGTGTATCATAGCTGTTTTTGTGTATACAATTTTACAATCAAAATATTTATAGAAATACTAATAGTATATCTGATGATATGCCCGTCATTAGTATTTCTTTATACCATATCATCAACATCATCATGGACAGCGTCCCGACCCACTGCAGGGCATAAGCCTCCTCCTTTTTCTATTCTGAGCCAGTCTAGCCCACATTTTTCCCACAAGATATCGTCGACCCATCTCGTTCTTCGTCTTCCCACACTTCGCCTGCCTTCTCTCGGCCACCACTCAGTCAGAAACCTGCTCCTCCTGCCACCACCACATCTGGCTAAGTGGCTAACTTAACACCAATTGAGTAGCGCACAAGATACTCTTTCCTTGTGCATACTCTTAAATCTGTGTTATCTTCTGAGATATTTATGAAAATGAAATGCCGCAAAGTGTAAATTTGATCAACATTAAATCCCCAAAATAATTAACATATTTAATTAGACAAGTATATTATAGATAGTATGTTATTCTCACTAAATATAATTGACTGCAAAAAATATTTGTCTGTCTGAGATTTTCTCAAAAACTACTGATCCGATTTAGATGGGGTTTTTATTGTTTCACTTTTTGGCTGGAATAAAATTCAAATTTATATAATTGCTAATATTTGGATGTTATAGTAATTAGATTTTTTTTTTCTTATTAAGGCAAAGTGTTATGTAAAATGAAGTGAATAAAATGTTATTTTACACTTTTGAATTCGTGTTTTTTGACGGCGGTTCATTTTTCATTGATTTTTCGTAATATGGGTAATTCTTTGAAAATATACCGTCGCGGACTTTTCAGTGGGCCCTTTTAAGATATAAAATTCCGTAGTACATTATATTAGTGTATCACATAGGGTTCAGATAGTTATAGCAATGAAAACACCCGCAAAATAATTTACAATTTGCTTATAAAACATCGGTTGTTGTGTACTTTCTATAAATATAATATCCAAGTTTTATCCAAATACTAGCTGGCCAAGCAGACGTTGTCTCGCCCAGTTTATAAAAATATTCTTGACAAATTATACTAAAACGTTCTTCATTAATCACTCCATCTATTGGTGAAAACCGCATGAAAATCCGTTGAGTAGTTTATCGCGAACAGACAGACGGACAGACGCGGTAGGAGACTTTGTTTTATACTATGTAATAAAATCTCTTCGGGAGATATTCTTCAAAAACAAGTGAATACTGTATCAAAATTCGTTTCGTAATTCAAAAAAAGGATTGTGTGGTTTTATGAAACCACGGTAAAAGTGAAACTTTTTCTCACACTATAGACATTTAACTAATAATAGTCTATACACTACACGGTCAGCTGCTGCGAACTATAGGCGCCGCCATATTGGCCCTGACTGCTCTGACGAGCGCCTTTCACTTCATCCCTACTCCGCGGCCGACCATCACGCGACATGCATCACACAGACGAAAAAGTTCGAGACGATGTAATAAAAGTTTCACTTTAAAAATTAAAGGAACACGTAAGAGACGATTTTATGTTATTTTATTTAGTTGATATTGATCATGCGTTGTTGTCTGTAAGAATTTTGCGAAGTATAATAGAAAGATTGAATTTAGAAGCAGCTCTTAAACAATTGTAAAAGGAATTTATTAACTGTAAAAACCTATGCAAGAATGTGATGCATGCGGTTATCTTACAAATCATAAATTTAATAATATTACCAGAGCCAAGCTTAACTATTTACGACGTAGGTGCATAAAGTGCAGGAATCATGTTGCAACAACATTAAATCCTAGTGTTTAAATGAAGAATTTACTTTTTCATAGTAAAACCGGTGACATTTCCTTCCTCGACGTGGCTTAAACGAGACTACGCTTTGCCGTAATGGCCACTCGGTACGTATTTATGTAGCAGTTCTACGAGTTGCCTCGGATATTTATAGGGCTACGTGCTAACGACCGGGACGATTTGTTTTCAACATAACTTAGTTTTATTTCGATATAAAATATATCGATGCATTATAGAAGAGTATTGCAATCGATTTATTTATGAAATAAATAATTTATCTGCGGTATCACTTGCTTCGTTTTTGGGTTTACCTGTATGTTGTTTCGGTTTTATATTTAAAAAATACACTCGGTTTTTACGCTCTTAGGGATGGAATTTTGATGCTGAAGGACGTGTTTTTTTTAATATGTTAGAAAGTATCAACACCAATATTATATAAAAATATACCACCAATATTATATAAATAAAATATGCCACTATTTTCTGAAACTTAGTGGTTGCATTTACAGTAATGGATAATTAAACGACGCTTCAAGTTCTAACATTTTAGTGCGCCCTAAAAAGTATTGCCTTTTGTGTATGACACATGTCATGTCAGATCGACCGCTTTTAAACCCAACCCTTTTTTATTTGGTGGATTTTTTTTCTATTCTACCCCCTTATAATTTTATTTTTCGAGAAACTAAAAATAAAATTCCCAACCCAAAAAGTTAGGAATTTAAAACGGCTTCATTTTTTTTGTAACTATAACTTCTTCAAACGTTATGTGATTAATTGAACCGTTTTTTAAGTTTTGCCTGGAAGTGTCTTTTCTGACATAAAAAAAGTTATTCTATGAAATTTTTAACTTCTTTCTAGAAAAGTTATCTTACACGAAGAAAAAAACTTTAAAAAAATGTGGGAAAAAAAATTCGGCCAATATAAAGTGACTAGATGTTTCGTTGTATATTTTTTGTCGATTGAAAATCTTTAAAAATCAATCTAGGTTTATTTCACAATATACCACTTTGGAATTTTTTGAAGACTTAGAAACGACCTCAGAGTTGAAAATAAAATAAAACAAAGAAAGACCATTGATTTCTAGTTTGGTATAGTTTTATAAGAGAATTTCAATTATTACCAAGTTCTTTTATTATAGATATTATATTTGTTTAATATCGCTTGAATTCTCGTATAAGAAACAAAAATAAACCGTTATAATAACCCTTGAAATAAATGCATTGAGAGTACTTCATTAATGAGCTCCTAGCTATTTAGGTCACGAGGTCCCCGTTCTCAGGGTAAAATATAAACGTATAACTAAAATTATGTAAAACAACTGTTATTAGTACAGCAAATTATTCGTTATTTGACACGTCGAAAACGTAACAAGTATGTGGTCGATATTTCACGCAATAATTAAAGTAACATGAATATAAATGAAATGTACTGTATGTTATGATCAATAGAGCTTATTTTTGAACGTAAATTGTTGTTCGTATATACATCGTAATATCATAAAGCTAAAAAGTTGGTTTAAACGTGTTAATATCGAAGAGTACTGATCCGACAAAAAAAAAACCGAGCACATGTCGTAAATACAAATGATAGAAGTGAAACTTTTGTATTAGTTGGAAACATTTTAATTATTCATCAATCACTTTTGATTAGCATGGATGGTGATCATTGATCGCCACGCCACCTGCATGCACTACATACAACGAGAAAGAAAGAGAGCGAGAAGAGCGTATGTCTCACTGTTCTCCTATACCCGAAGGCAAGCGAGACATTGCTCCCACTCTGCTCGACACAGTGCTTACCTTTTCGTTTTTCCTCACACAAAACTGTTGCGGATCAGAGTTTGAAAGCCTTCCCATAAGACTTTAACTTCAAAAATGATTGTCTCGTGATTTATTACGTTTATTCAGAAAGGTTTTTTGTTAAAAAATTCAGGCTGCAACCCATTAATATACAAAAATCCAAGACGCACACTTAACATCCCACAGCCGGCACACAAAAATGAGTGCATATAATTTTGGATTATGCAGTCATTTCAAATAGTCTCGCGTCCTTGTAAAAACAACTTGAAATCATTCAGGTAAGGTTGAATTTTCAAAATCATAAGTTTATAGCATAACTATAACCATGTATATATATTGGGGAGTTTTTGCGGCCGGTTTTGAGTGCTACTTTTATTCGAGACTGAGTGTCTTGGTTTCTTTCAAGGGCAATGTGCAACCGTAAGCGTCCTGGCTGGGTAACAACAATTAATTTAACACTAAAGACTACGATGAGACTTATAATAAAAATCTAAACCACAAACATTAAACTATAAAATAAATCAAAAAACGATCAACTTCTATAAATCATAATTTAAATGAATGATTATCAACTTGGCTTTTTAATAGATACCTTTGGGGTAAACAAAATGAACTATTATTTGTCATACTACGTCTAAAATAGGGTTGCTCAAACTTGATTTGCTGGCGTTCCACCTCAATATTGTTAGACTACGATCGATCGACTCTGAAAGACTGCAAGTATGTGTGATGCAGGATTGTCGTCTAACTGAACGTAACTCCCGCTAAAAACGATAAAACAGTTACTCTGGTCTAATTGTGGATCAAATAAATTTTATATGTTTATTCATTACCATACATTGTTGAATGTAAAATTCTTTAAATATCAAAGTCTAGAAAATCCTTTCATTAGCCAGACAAAAATAGCTTTGAACATAATAAATATAAATAACTCCACAAATCGCATGATACCGCCGGCGTGTGGAGCGCCCCCTATTATGTATATTTTGTCCGGATAAATCAAGTTACAATAATTCGCACTAATAACTTTGAATTAACATAAACATACAGCTGGTCTCAGCGTCGGCATGTGAACACGAAAGTGTACAATCGCGAACATAAGCTATGCATGCTTAAACACTTTATTACGTTGAGGAATTAGTACAGTCGCGACATACCCTGTTGCTTCAGACTTAATTGCATTGTGTTCGCTATTTATCAAGTTTAAAAAAACATTACTCTGTGATTTATTTTAGTTTTAATAAATTCTGTCCAATATGTTCGTCTTAAGTAAATAAGTGACAGGAAAAGTTTTATTCGAAAATGCCAAAAAGAGCATTGTATAGAAAATAATGAAAAAAATATTTCTTGTTTTAAAATCAATTTAAATTCAAGGTGTAGCAGTTGACTTATTTGTTAAGCTATAATTTCGGGTAATGTACCCTCTAAATCTACTTTATATTTCTAAATCAATCAAATAGAACTACAATTAAGTTTAATTAAATATATATATATATATATATATATATATATATATATATATATTATAATAATATTATGAAATTTAAGAGATGTTTGTTTTTTTTAACAAACTAGTCTCTGGAATGATCAGTGAGATCTCAAAATTATCGGGATTAAGATAAAAAATAAGACTACTTAAGATATAAGCTGAATAATAAGTTTTATTTGGAAAATCACACAACGCACTGTAAGTAAAACCGACATGACAAAGAAAAGATAATGGTACCACATTTTTAATATACAGCCAAGTATTATCTAATATAAAATGTAATCCAATAAATATGTCCTTTTATGTCTTTCTAACAACATGCTATGATTGTTAGTCCACTAATTAATTTACGAAAGAAGTAAAAGTGCTGGCGAGTCGTGTGGCACGGTGCGGGATTTCAGGGTGAAAAGCGTATCTGGCTGTCAACTAACAACCAACCATTACCGAAAACGGTCGAACTATGAATGCCTATGACAGCAAGATACCAAGCCGAACGGTTCAGTTGCGTGCGTAATATGAAATTTTAACAGTCATTCTAAATGAGTGAAAGGTCAAAATTATAACAACGAAAAGGGACATTAGTCTTAAAAAAAAATGAGTCACAGTTTAATACAATATTCAGCAAGCCGAAGGAATCATTTTTTGATACGATATAGATGTTCGTTTCATTCCTTCGGTTTCTGACGTCGACATATTTATCGCTAGTTTTATAAGGTTTTTATTGCAGTCGTCGTCCCATCAGTGTCCGCAATGAAATATAGCTGATAGCACAAAACATCTTGTAACAACGTTTTAATATCATCTGACCGTCGTGTGTAGTTTTGTTTTACAGCTTAAAAACATCTATTCTATTAACGACTAGCCTCTGCCCGCGACTTCGTTCGCGTGGAATAGTTACTTTAAGCTAACGCTAACACGCAGCGGAAGTATTCAAGAGGAAAAAAAACCCCGATTTTGAAATATTCTTCATTGGTGCTCCGCTCCTATTGGTCTTAGCGTCATTATATATAACCATCCTCGATAAATGAGCTATATAGCACTGAAATAATTTTTCAAATCGGACCAGTAGTTCTTGAGATTACCCCCTACAACGTCACAAACTCACAAACTTTACCTCTTTATAATATTAGTATAGATATTGTGTTTTTATTATTTTATATAATTAGAAATTTCATTGATATTTGACATGATGGCTATTATTGTTAGGCGATGATGACTTAGTTGATAGCGTGTTCGGATACCGCGTCGATGGACGTAGATTCGAATCCGAGCAACTGAGTCAGGCCTTTTCGGTAAAGGAAAGCATCGTGATGACACCATAGCATGGTGGTAGGGCTTTTCTAAGACCGTCTGGCTAGATACCACCCTCAAGTGGAAAATCTGTAGTCTAACGCTTGTTGGTGTGCACTTCAGAGCGAGACTTAGTTCCGGTGTTATTACAAAAAAAGTTAAATACGTATTGAATACTTGTTTAAAAAGGTTTCGTATTAAATGCACCGCGCTCGCCCGAGGCAAGTTCGCGTTATCATTTTTCGCAAGTCTAACCTAACCTAACCAAAGCGAGATAAAAGAGATGGCGAACATTCAGCGACGTATACGTACTTAACTTTTTTGTAATAACATCGATAAAGTATATAAACAAAACAATAGTCCGTTTTTATTTTTAACTAGCTGTGCCCGCGACTACGTCCGCGTGGAATTAGATGTAAAAAGCAGTGATTAATAAAGTCATGTGAATCTATACATCTAACTCTTGGGATAACAAAACTTATTACCAAAACTTGGAGTAATTAAAACAACAGTTAGTCGTTATTTTTATATTATCGACATGCAGCTTCTCGAAACTATAAATTTAGACTAATAAATAAAGAGCAGTTGCGCCTATTGGACATAATCATTTTACAGTCCGATAAAGAGTAATGATGGCTTCTCTGCAAATCTAGTTAGACTGATATACCATTAATCCTTATCTACATAAATATGTCAGGTAACTTGGGGATCTAATGTTGATCAAAATTACCCTTTACAGTATTTAATTTTAATAAACACTAGCTGTGCCCTCAACTCCGTCCGCGTGGAACCTAATGTAAAAAAACAGTGACTAATAAAATCAGCTGAATGTATTAAATCCATTTACTTATCTACTTTTCTCTCGTACTTAAGTCGCGTCGTCATTAAAATTACAATAACTTTTGATAAAGTGAACCGAATTTAATGAAGCCAAGACTAAATGTTACTCGAACGAAATGTTCATCTACATAATCTAAAAAGTACAAACACGTTAGATTTATATTCGTATTATATGTATAGATTTTTTTTTTAACGAATGTGTATCTACAGTGCGCGGCTGGGCGCGCGGCGTGGCAGGAGGCGGCGGTGCTCGCGGTCGGCGGGGGCGGCGCTGGGGCGGGCGGTGCGGCGCGACGGTGCTCCGTGCTCGGCGACCATCCCGGTGCCAGGCGAGACCCGCGCTCCAAGTGGCACAGAAGCAACCGGGTGAGATATTTATTCATGGAAATATTCTTAGAATTTATCAAGTTCTGTTAACTATTGATTGAAAATTACGTTTTACGCTTTCAATAGTATTGTTGGTCGTCCCGAGGTGAACGGAAACAACCTGTGATGCGAATAAGAGGCGAACGAATTCAGCGAGACCAAGAAGGCAAATGTTAGGATTACACACCGGTACTGTGCGCGGTACGATGCCAGTGGCCGGCGCCGACGAGTTGCGATACTGTCACAATAATGTTAGTGTGCCATGAGGAATTGACAATCGTGTCACAGGACACGCACTTCATGTACGAGGATAGCGAACGAACTGGGTAATCACAATGAAGTTAATGCGACACGTGGAACCCACAATTGACTTAAGGCACACACGCTTCCCACACGATGATACCGACCGAACTGGGCGAACGACGCCGGGAGCGATCACAAAACAAAAATGCTCCTACCCTCGCTGACACAATATTTCCTAATTTACTATTTACGCGGCCGCAACAATTATTGTTGCTTTCGCTTTCTTGTGAAGTTAGCACTTTGACTACCATATTTCTTTTAGGACACCACGGATTTTTTTTTACAATTATAAAAACATCTAGCACTCCGGTCAGCAATGACCACTGTGACGTCACAAGAGAGACCGTCGCCGGTCGTGCCGGTCAAAGTGTTAATACAAACTAGATATACGTCTAAATCATCACCATCTTCTTACCCTTATCCCACCTAAGTAGGTTCAACAGGTAACAACATGTTCAACATTTCTTTTCCACTCTCCCCTGTGAGATGTAATTTCCCTCAATAATAGAAATAATGCGAAAAATAAATTAATCAAGGACCTAATTATTCACTTAAAATATTACGTTTTATGTTATTTAGAATTTCATTAAATATTATTCGTATTTCAGGTGCGAGATGCGTCTTGCGGTTCATCTTCGGAGTCGGACGGAGAGACGGAAGGCATTGCTGGCGAACCTTGGGGAGTGGCGCGTCTTCTTTATGCCGGTCTGGGCACGCTCGCTGTTGGCCTCGTGGTCTACTTTGTTGGCACAGGAGACAAGGTATAAAACTCTTCATTTTTCTTTGTTTGGGGAGATTTTCACACACGGTTTATTGTAATTCAAACAATTACTACATTAACAAAACTGTTCTTTACATGGACATTATCACAACAATCGTAATATTATGCGGAAGCCCCGATTTGTATATTCATAAAGTTTCACTTAAAAACTTCTTTTTAGCACTGCTTAAAAATTTAAACTAGGGAAATTAACTAATTTTCTGAAGTTAATCCAGGGTTTCAAAACGCCAGCGCTGCGATTGGTCGGTCCTTCCCTCATTGTCGCCGGCCTTGCTTGCTGTCTATTGCGAATTGCCTTTTGTATATTCGCAAAACCCTGCTGCAGACGGCGGACCATATACAAGGAGAGCAGAAGGTAATAATTGTCAAAACCTGAGCTGTTGTTGACAGGAAAAAATTTTGCAAACCTAATTACGTCGGGCTATAGGTATTATAGCCTTAGGTCATAAATCTAAGATGTTCGATGATAGAAGGAAAGTGTCAATGTAAAACGTCAAAATCTAAGTGTAACTTACTGGACTTACATAGAAAATGTTGCTCAGGTTTCTACGAATTTTAGTACCGCAAAGACTTAATAATAGATTGTTATACATAACAAACAAACGTTCCCATGTTAATAGCGGTGGTGAATTGGCGATCTCTCATAATGACTTTTCTGATCGAAATGTCTTTGAGAACTAAATGGATATCATACGTGTTCATTAACATTTTTATTGAATAAATTTCAAACCGAAAATATGCATTACACTTTGTTAATGATCATCATCTGATATCTCATTCGATTTAATATCCTGGTATCAATTAAATTGCTTTGTATACTTTGGGTTAAGAAAGTTACCATCATCTTTTGTGGTATTTATAGAGTTTAAATAACTTTTGGTATTACTTGAAATGATTGCGCTACATTTCCCAAAAATTGCAAGAGCAATTTTATATCTCGTCCTTGTAGTTTTTGGTACAAAACATCCGAAGACCTGAAATAATTTATCATATCATATCATGAATTATAATGAAACGGTATAAATAGAATTCTATAGTTTAAATTGCAAGTGAAGTATTTGCAAAAAGGTCAGTGCATTAAACATATTTCGAATTGTTAATAGTTTATATCTTTACTAGCAGACCCGACAGACGTTGTCCCGCCCTGATTACAAAATATCCCTGATAAATTATATACCAAAACGTTCCTCGTGAATCACTTTATCTACTGGTGAAAACTGCATGAAGATCCGTTCCGTAGTTTTTGAGTTTATCGCGAACAGACAGACGCGGTAGGGGACTTTGTTTTATACTATGTAATGATTTTGAAAATTATATGGTAGGTTAGCATTTCAGCGCAATTGAAGCTTTTATCAATTTATTTCGTGATTCAAATTCGTTATAAGTTAAGTATTGATAGTTAGAGCAGAACGTAATAAAAATATGTTTTCTGCATGCTGTGGTATTACATCTATGCTTTATGTTCAATGGTATTATAAGTAAAAAGACGTTCTACTTATAATATCATTGTTTGTGTTAGATTTGAAGTAATAGTGTCGTTATATTTCAAAATGTGCTAATTCCAATTTTCACCGTTAATTAGTTTTTATGTTTTGTTTAAAGATCTTTAAATTGTATACATGTGAAAATTGAAGAGCATAAAGAAAAACTAAAAGTGTTATCAACGGCAAAATTTGGACTTCGTACATGGTATATAAAAACTGAAAGTCTTAAAAAATAAAGATCATATATCAACGATTAAAATTGGACTTGGCTCATTTTTAAATGTATGACTCAATTTTGGTGCGATGCAGACTGTCAGGTTGCGGAGATGGCGAGGAAATGCCGTTGGCTGGTGCTGGTGGCGGCTCACGGGTCGGTCCCGCGCAGTGCTCCCCGGCGAGACGACTCGACGCATCTAGCTGCGACGTGTCCAGCCTCTCGAGCGGCGAAGAGGACGAACGTCTACGACGGTACCGCACTGCATCGTTACAACCGCCGACCATACATCAGGTGCTAATACATTCATCTTCTCAGACACGAAATACACGTTCGAATTCACATGCCGGTACACATGCGTCTCATGAATTTTTATATGTATGAATAGCTAGCTTACTTTAGCTTAGACAGATTCTCTGTGTTGCATCCAAGGCAAAAGCCCAAGCCAAGGTTCGGCTATTCTTGAGCTTGATCCTAAGCGGCAAAGTGCCTTAAGCGCTCGCCTAATAGTCTCATGAAGCTTTGAAAGCCCGTCAAGCTAATAGCGTAGTTCAGTTCGAAAAAAAAACATCCATCTTTTATGCTAGCCGAGACGGATGAAATACAGTCAAACCGCGATTATGAAACAGATATCGTATTATATTACCATACTGAACCACCAGAGAATGAACAAGAATGATCTTATAAAGACATATTAGAAACTGTGACAAACTGGTCGTCCCATGTTTCAGAGTCAGTAAAACCAGTAACTGTTTCTTTAGGTAATATTGTTAGGTTTTACAAAAAAGATACGAAGCATATTACTGATTTTCGAACTGTAAGTTTAAGCGCTATGTCAAGTAGGTTTCGGTGTCAAAGGGCCATTTTCATTATAGAGTAAATTATGGTGATGTCTGGAATCGACGAGACTCTAGCATCCATTTAAACGACTGTACCGTGTAATGTATTTTGAATATATATAATAGTATATGTTAAAAAGATAAAGATTTTTTTGCCGGTTCTTCTTGATGACCAGCTTTCCGAAGCGGTAATCGATTAAAGTAATTATTCAATTTATGTTATAAAAGCCACGGAGCGTTGTTTTAATACCGCTATTTATAAACAAATTGAGACATCGAATGAAACAGGAAAATACTATTGAGATATGTATTTGCTTTTTAAAGTCCCTAAAGGTAAATTCGATAATCAAACGTTTATATATACGATTTTATATATCTATTTAGATCATACTAAGCTTAGTCGATTGGGTAAATTTTCAGGTCACGTCCCATCAAGGGTCGTCACAAAGGCCCTCGCCACAGAGCGCGTCACAGCAGACTCCATCGCCGCAGGGCGGAATGGCATCAGGCACAACACTTCCGAACGCGACGACACCTAGTCCGATGCCGCCGAGCGCGATGGCGCAAGGAGCGAGCGGAACACGCCGCCCGCCGCCCAGAAACGTATCCTTTGCCGGCGGACCGGACGGAGAACTCGTCCTCAGTCCCGCCCAACTACGGTCCTAACCAAGCCATACCCCATTTTATAAACGTGAACTCTCTAGACGATGTGACTCTTTCGACTTTCACTTCGGACGTCGGTTTTGTGATAACACGAGACTCTTTAGTGTTATAAGTGAAATTTTCTACATGGTCGTGGATACTTTGCACGTTTGGGATATATCTTCACAAGCTCATGTCGATGTTCTACAGTTATTTTTTTATATATTCCGTCATTACTGGACACGTGGAACGATCTGTAATTAAACGAAATAAATTCTTATAGTTTGAACCGAAACGAGAGCTTGAGAAAAAACATTTTGATAATTAGCGAAATGTTCATGCGAAATTATATTTTTATAGAAAGCTAATAATTTTATTTCAATTCTGAAATTCTATTTTATTGTTTGTTGTTTCTATCACTGATGCGAGATTCTTTAAGAAATGTTTCATGGGTTCTCAATATAATTTTGCACAAACAATTGAGCAGCGAGTGTTTCGAAGAGCTATAAATAAGACCAAATATGACGTGGACATTCGAAGTTTATCTACAACTAATCAGCTACTGGTCTGTCGATCTCTCTACTATTTTTACTGTAGTATCGTATCATATACTTAACTCTTAAGCATTTATTCTAATTCTGTAGTGATTTAATACTAAACGTGTTAGATCCAACTGTCTTATGCCAACTGTGTAGTAGATTCGTTACAACGAGGTATGGTCCCGATATTATAATTGCTTGTGTATTTATTTGCACAAAGTATAATATTTAACTTAAAGGCTTAGATTTAGAAAATAATTATTGTTTGATATCTTCAGTTGGGACATGATTTTAAGGGCAATGAAATAAGTTTGACTACCTATAACTCCTTTCTCATAAGAATACAACAATTTGGTATTTCATCTTGGTTTGAGTAAATAATATATTGGTTTGTCTATTGGTCTGATTTGGTTATCGATTTAAAACCTAAAAGAGATAATTCTCAACCATAATGTAATGCGCCCGTAAATGTTTTCATATTTGCGGCACCTACACGGGACTGATCGTAATATTTTTATGTCTTTCTTACAGATATGTCCATTTTAACGGTTAATGGCCTCCTTTTGAATATTAGAAGATTAATCTAAACAGTGACGTCATTATTTAAAGGAAGTTACGTCATTAATTAAAGGAAGTTACTTATATTAATAATTAAATGCGTAAAAAAACTATACCTCGTTGCATATGTCGAAATAAATAGTGAATTATAAACATAAATTGTGTTAAAACTGCCTACTACTAGATGCGAATTTATATTTAAATGTATAAATAAAAATCATAAAATAGATTTATAACTGACAATAATGATTGTTAACTGATGTATAAATGTTACGGCGTATGTGTGTTGATTTTATTTCAATTATGTCTTACAAAATGTGGGTTGTTCATGCGCCATGTTGTCATTTGACTGTGTGCCGGTTACAAAGTGTAACCGTATAAATTTGTGAAAAATTTGAACAGTGCATAGTTATTACAAATAAAATGGTATGTTATTAATACAATAATATTAGATACATGACCCAGTGACAATTCGTTTTATATAGTGAAACTGTATTTTTGGTTTTAAGACACATCGGTCGGTCGGTTTGCTCTCGTTAATGTAAATTTGATATATTCCTGCCGCGGGATTGATAACAGTAATTTTCTTCTGGATGAATATACAACAACAACAGATATGCAAACTCACGTTCGCATTTATAATATTAGTTAATTCTAACATTTACACAGTTTAACAAATAAATCTATAACTACATACAAATAACAATATAAACGTAATGTAGAAATAATTGGTTCATAAAACTAGCTTCGTTCACATGAAAGTCGGTTTGTTATATCACAGAATTACGTGCTATAAATTAATTAATAAATAAATGGATTAATTATAGGCTGTCTTTCAACATTTTAATTGTAACACATTTTACAATGTCAGGGTTATTTATCCTTTTGAGAGCTTCCGCTGCGTGTTAGCGTCACAGAGTAGTTAACGTTAGCCCAAAGTAAGTATTTCACCCAGATGAAGTCGCAGGCAGAAGCCATTATATAAATAAAATATTAGAGGCTGTCGTTGTGAGCGCATCGCTTAAAAGCTACTGAATATATTCGAACAATTTTTTAATTTTACTAAAGATAAGTCTCACTATATCTTCATTCAATAAAAGTTATTATAGTTTTAAGAAACTGCATTTTTTAAGAACTATACGTTTACTTGCCATGGAAATAAGCGATGTGGTACATATATTTTTTCTTCTATACATAAATATATATATGTTAAGATAATATGCAACACAGACAACTCGCGGGTAACAATTAATTAATGATATATCATTATTTTATGTATATATATAATACGTTTAAAAATTATGCAGTTTGACAAAATGGCGTATGACCTTCACACATATATACACCAAAAAATATAATATATGTATAGTTAGCTAATAACATAAGGTTGGTGTATAGCGAGAGATACTGTCTGACAGTAATGTTTTTTATGTATAAGTATATATAGAAAAAAAACTATGGTAAATAAATACGTGTGTTGTGCGTTGTATATGGCACATATATAGGAAATACAGTTTATAAATATATGATATATTTTAGAAATATTTGCACCTCTAGTAGTGTCATATTTATTATATGTATATCTGCAGATTTTAGCTAGTGTACGATTTTCAAAGAGAAAACACTTCTAACGAGTGTTCATTGAGAGTGTTTTGAAAAATTAAGTTTATATAGACGAAACAGAACACAACATATACTTATTGTCTTATTTGATTAGTTTGTTTGTCAATTATAATAAACCTTTGTAATCATACTAATATATAGTTATTTTGGATTGTTTAAATCTAAGAATTGTCAATTACGTAATTATTGATTTCAAATTAAGGTTTTATTTGCCGGCTGTGTCGATATTGAATTTTAATATGTAGAGCGTTCGGTGCGACTTTCATTCGATTTTTACTTCATTGAATTAAATGGAATATTAGTTATTGAAACGCGTAGTAAATCAATATTTTGAAGATATTTAATAAATCTGTTAAAAATTGAAAATATGTAGTATGAACATTGATATACAAAAACCCAAGATGCACACTTACGGTGTTATTATAAAAAAGTTAACTACGTATTGAACCCTGGCTTTAAAAAGGTCTCATATTAAATGCACCGCGGTCGGTGAATGTTCGCCATCTTGGTTTTTTGTCTCGCTTTGGTTACGTTAGGTTAAACTTGTGAGAAAGGATAACGCGAAGTTGCCTCGGGCGAGCGCGGTGCATTTATTAGGAAACTTTTTTAAACCAAGTATTTAATACGTATTTAACTTTTTTGTAATAACACGGTTAATGTCTCACAGCCGGCACACGAAAATGAGTGCATTATGCAGTCATTTCAAATAGTCTCGTGTCGCTTGAGTCCTATAAAACAACTTTAAATCGTTCAGGTAAGGTTGAATTTGCAAAACCATGAGTTTATCGCATAAATATAACTACGTATGTATATTGGGGAGTTTTTGCGGCCGGATTTGAGCGCTACTAAATTCGAGACTGTGTGTCTTGGGTTTTGAATTATGTCAATGAATATGAACAGAATCAAGAATATTATTTCAAATGGGTGAGTGTTTTTAAGTCTAGACATTTGTTACGTGAAATAATAAAGTACTAGGGCGATTTTTAAAGCTTTCAACATTCCGTTTTTTGAATTTTAGAATTGAAGAAAAGATTTCGTATTTTTGTTCGATCAAAGATACTCAAGCAGTCCGGTTAGCGGGGTGGACATTATGTCGTCTCTAAATTCTATATTTAAGCTTATTCCAAAAACTTAATACAAACATTTAGAAAAATGTAATAGTCTTATTAGATGTTAAGAAAAATATGAGCTTCGTTTAGACTTACTGGCTTATGTGACAAAGTGTTGTCTACTTTAACGAAATAGAAAACATAACAACGCCATTTGAACTATCATGATATATTATAGTTTGATATATCCACTCTTAAAATGTTCGGTTTCCACATATAATAACTAAACG